>LOEQ01006708.1:25254-58689 GCA_001685075.1 Bramus lutescens | reverse complement strand
GCTGGTGGCAAACCCGCTTCCCCGTCTGCACAATAGCCTTTAAACATGACTGGAGGCAAAATAACATCCTCAGTGCCCGTGGTTTTCAATGAGAATCTGGGAAGCCCACATGGGAGAGCTCTGGTGGTCTCTGTCTCCTAATGAGCTATGGAGACTTACAAGAGGAACGGGAATCCTCCCGCCATTAGGCTTCGGAAGTCAACGTGTTCTGTGAATTCCACTCTTTTTCTGCAAGCACTAAACCTAGTTTGGTGTTCACACTGTTAAACCCTGCATTACACAGGCTTTAGTCTCCTTCCCTACTCGTTCTAAGAGAGGAGTCGATTAGAAAGAAAAAATCCTAACGATGAATTAGAGCTTTAATCACAAAGCAGCTAATATTTATTGAGGGCTTCATATGTACCAGAACTTTACACGTTAGGTCATGTGATACGATGGCAGCCTGCAACGTGGCAGGTCTTCTGACTGGCCCCACTATACAAACAAGAAAACAAATCTGAAAATTGATTGTAAAACCTGCAGTCCTAATGGCTTCCCTGCCTCTCTGATCCCCATCCTTTTAAAATTAATATGCTGTGGGTTATACTTCACGCTTAAAGAACTTTTATTTTTGTTTGTTTTTGGTGTGTTTGTGTGTGTGTGTGTGTGAGCCTCATCATGTGATACAATGGGTTAGCTTTAAACTTTCTATATAGCCAAGGCCGACCTTGAACTCCTGACTTCCTGGCCTCTGCTTCCCAAATGCCAGGATTCCCAAAGATGGAATCACGAACATGAACTACCATGGGTTTTCTTTTTGCTTTTGGAGAGTTTTGTTTTCATTTGTATTTTTGTTTGTTTGTTTGACTGGGAATTGGCCCCAGAACCTTGCCTCACAGGAGAGTGCTTTACCACCAAGCTACATCCTCAGCACTTAGGAACTGCTGTCTTTGATGTCAACCATTACAAGGCTTGATAGAATCCCAGACTCCCACAGCCCCTTTTCATGAAAGCTGTTTGTGAGTGTGAGCGTGTCCTCAGCAGAACTTACACTTACGGAGTGCCCCAGCGCAGATCTTTGTAGGTTTATGAAAGTTAATGCCAATTTCAGGACAAAAATAAAAGCTAAAGAGAATACCACTTATTCGTGAATCTACCATGTAGCAACTCCTGATACCAATAGTGGAAGCCTGTGACTATCACAAGGCTTACCCGTTAACCTGAGGAAACCACACAAAGCCTGCCAAAGTCAGGTGGGAGATCCCACCACAACTGCACCTCCATCTACCTCGGGCCAAGGTCAAGGTCACTTCTTTAACCCCTTGCTGCCACTTTCAGATTCAGGAAACAGAGAGGAACGTTGCAACCTGTGTATGGGTAGAGAATTCCAATATGCTTTCTTTTTTTAAAATTTAATCTTTATTTTGGTGCAAACCAGAAATGGCATGTTAAAAATCCTTAGGCTTGGGAGTGTAGGTTAGCAGTAGGAACGAACTTTGCCTGTGTGAGGCTCTGTCAACACCAAGCAAGCACAGAAAGTAAGCAAGCATCCAGTCAATCTTTCTATGTAGATGGCACAGTCCGGATCCTGGTCCCACACTGTCCCACAGAGACCACCTCCAGGCAGGCTCTGGGCAAGCAATGGGAGACAGGACTCTATTCAGGAAAGGACTTCAGTTCACGGGCTTGGGTTCCTACATCCAGAAAAACACCTGCCAGGCCCACAAAGCCCTGGACCTCTTGCAGGGGCCTGTCATGCAGCTCTGAGGGAAAGGGAAGCAGGGCCTACCAGGAGACACTTTGGGGAGCAGGAAACTCATTTACCCATCACTGTATTATTGATCACCATCTACACATTCTCATGTAGTAATTAATCACTCCATTGATGAAAAGCCACCCTGGGCTTACAACACTATTGTTTTCTCAGCAATATAGGCAATATTACCACCAATCAAGTTTTTTGTTCTGTGTATTTTTATTTATTTTTCAGCATATCAAAACCCACTGAAACGGAAAATGGAAAAATGAAATTGCCCTTCACTGTGATACTGAGAATGAGGTATCAGCACCTCCTTTTAAGGGTTAAACTTTCTGGCCACTGTGTCTGTGACCTCTTTGCAGACTTGACTCCCGAGAGGTACCCCAAATTATTCAACAATCAGGGTTTCCTCTGCTTGGTCTTGAAGGCCCCTGGTAGTGAAAGCATGGATTCCAGCGAGAACAACTGAGAACACAGATTATAGGCCTTTTGAAAGCAAGTCTAAGCCTCATCACACGACAGGAGAACGGACACTCAAGGCCATTTTCAAGACGGCCGCTGCTGGGTGTGCAGCACCAGGTCCTGCACAGACAGACCTCGACCTCTGCACAGGTCACTGTGAGCTAGAAACATTGCTAAGTCAGGTTGGTTCTTGAGCATTCAAATGCTCATATCACAGACATCCCTTCCTAAGGACCTGTGTACAAAGGGGCTCATTCTAGGAGTATTTGTTACTGTGATGAAGGAGAGGATTATGGCTCTCTGTGGGGGACAAGTTACATGAATCTATGCATGGCGAAAGGGTCAGAATGTGGGTTCAGGAGCCCTGCATCTTGGGGTTTACATTGCCGATTGTGCCACATACCAACGGTGCCACCTTGAGCAGGGACATGTCCTTGAACCTTAGTTTTGTTACCTGTACATAAAGTACAATGGCTGACAAGTAAGAGTTCAATAAATTAGCAATTACTGTCCAACCTCCTAATGCCTATGCCATGCATGGGAGCATTTTTAAAGACACAGAGATGTGTTTATTAGTAAGCAGCATGACCTTGAATCTTTTGCTTTATTGTTTTTTAAGAGAGATTTTCCTTTAGCCTAGGCTGATACTGAATTTAGATAGTAGCACATGTCCGTGAACTTCTGATCCTTTGGCCTCCACTCTCTGAATGCCAGGACTAAAACATGTACCACCACGGCCAGTTTATGCAGCACTGGGTATCAAAGCACATCCTGTGCTTCCTCTTGGAATCAATACTTTAAGTTGTAAATCATAAATGGGTACAAAAAATCTCCATGTGCAAGTGGAAAGTGGACAGAGTAATGTCCTAAATGACTACAGAAGACCCTGAAAAAAGGGACGGTAGGGAAGCAGAAGGCTCTCACATTTAACCCTTCCATGATGCCCTCACAACAGAACAGCCGCACTAGCAATCTGAATTCGAAATTTTCTCATTTAAATGTTAATTCTGAGAAAAAGCTGTCTGTTTCCCTCTCTCCCAAGGACAGCAGGATGAGATCTAGGAAGAACGAGACATCTATGAGACAGAGCACTCTACTTCTCCACAGACACTCCCTCAGCTCCTCAATCGGGTCCCTCTCCAGCAGGACATGGGAACGCCTTGCTCCTGGCTGGCTTCGGGCTCCGTGGAGAATGTGAACAGCTGAGGGGATCTAATGCTGGAAATGAAGGAAGCATGAGCAGGGGTTGGGGGGTGGCCAGTGGAGAACTCTGTGTGTCTCCGCGCGACTACGGTCATTTAAAATTAGCAACTTGACAACAGAACATTAGCATAGTGAGCTCTAGCCAGTTAACCAGGGTCTTGTCGCTACACTGAAAGTTCAAAGCTCTGAGAGAGAATGCCCATGTCTGGAGAGAATCAATGGAACTGCCTGAGTCACCCTTGCCTCCCCCCACAGTGTCACCAGAAATGTGTTACTCTTTGTCACTCCCCGAAGTCATTACTACTTTCGGACTGCCAAGGAACACAGCTGGACCTTTTGTTCTTGTCTGGGCATCTTCCTTAAAGATGATGCTGAGAGTGAACCGTTCAACTTCAGGGGCTGGACTCCTTTCTAAAATGAGGGCATGCCTTTTAACAAAGTGAAAGAAAGCCGGGAGGGGAAGCACACTACAGAGGAAAGGTGTGCCTCTCTACCTTCCAACTCTTCACGTTGGGGAAGTTACTCAAACTTCTGACGCCCTCCCAGGTTACTGCAAGGATAATTTGAATATATAAAACATTGCTGGTGTTTGGCACGCATTTAGTACCTGCTAGCTGCTGCTTCAGAGACACCTGTGTATGGCAAACACTGGCCACTCGGTAAAAATAAAGGGTCTAATGATAATGTTAAAGTGGCACCTGCTACACTCAGAAAATACTATCACTATCAGGTGGGAGGAGAGAAGAGAAGAAAATGCAGATTTCATCACATTTATACCAACTGTCTTGGCCAGCTGATCTTGGGATTAACTCAAGGTTTCACAAACCACTGGCCAATATTCTTCCGCCATATTACACAAGATCCTGCTTTCTGTCATACGCTGTGAATCGAGGAATAACTCTAGAATACTGCCAGAGAGGCAAAACATAACTCAAACGTCAGCTTCTTCCAGAAACAGAGAAAACTCAGTATGAACTTGATGAAAAGGCAGGAAGATTTTTGCAGACAACATCTGGAGATGAACCGCTGACGAGTCCGAGCCAGCAGACTGCACAAAAGAGACAGATCGCCCTGAGCATAGGCTTGTGTGAAAGGCTCTGCTCTCGCAGCTTAAAGGTGTGAAGTAGTGGGATGCATACTGTCTCTCTGCAAGTGAGAAAGAGCGGGGACGCTAAGGGACCTGGTCTCCCAAAATTAACTGACTGAATCACAGACAGAATCATGTTAGGTCAAAGAGCCGGTGGCTGAGAAAATGCTAGCTGCATGCCCTGAACATCAACGCTACCATGGGAAGTCACTCTAGAAGACTTACTGTACCCTGAGATGGGGGCACAGGCCTTGAACTCAGTGACACACCATCTGAACAGTAGCAGCAAGTAGAATCTCTCTCTTGTCCTCTGAGTGAATTTATGATTAAACTGGATAGAGACATAGTCATGTGGCTGACAGGAAGCCATGGATTTGTAATAACTTCAGGAGCTGTCTACAAATGTCTCAGGGGCTCTATAGGGAGCCATCCCTTAGAGGAGATTACTTGTTTTTTTTTTTAAAAAAAAAAAGAAATAAAAAGCAAATCATAGGCCTTTCTCTTAGTATCCCCCCATCCGCCCTGGAGTCTCCACAGATGAGGCATAAAGAACACTTAGACTGTCTCTTAAATCAAGTCTCCTAACTGTACAAGTTCTACCTATGGGAAACACACTTTGGCCACAGAGCCACGAAACATACAATCAAACAAAATTATAGCTTTTTCTTCTTTTCTTGGGGAGGTGAAAGGCTAGGTTTTATTATTATTATTATTATTATTATTTTGTTATAGGTGCATCTTCAACCACCCCTACAGGTAAAACTAATCCCACTCAGCATGCAGACTCAAGCAGATGCTTGGAACTCTACCCTCATATTCACAGCAGCCTATTCATGTCTGAAATCTGAAGAGTCCCATAGTGACGCTGCTACAAAGCCCACTGCCACCAACCTGTTGTACGGGCTACAGATTCCTACGTGCACACAAATTACCATTTACTTACTATCTATCATTAATAACATGGTCTTAAAAACCCTTATCAAGCATCTTGACTATACAGCTTTCAAGAGCGGAAAGGTTCCATCAAATAATGTTACATGAACCTGACAACGTGCTATCCCCAAGCAGAGGTGAGACACCGTAAAAGGAGCAAGATGGGCTTGTGTGTGCGTTCTTGAGCAGTTCTGTGTTGGAAGGAGCACCGGGCTGCATCCTCAGAATACAACTTGATACTGGTACCTTCAGAGTTTCTTCCTCCCAGACGAAACCAAATGTGGGCATGCTGACTGGACAAGGAACTTACTTACATAAACAGGCATCACCGGCATGATCATCCTTGTCATAGAACACACTAAACAACCTTAGCAGCTAACTGTTATCAGCCAAAAAGAAAAGTACAAGCTTAGGCAGAGCAACTTTCGGAATCTTCTTAATGTGTTTATTAAATATTGAGATCAGAAATGGCATTAAATGTTAACGGGAAAAATCCATTATTACAATACAAACAACACTGACCTCTGGGAGGGAGCATTACTTCAGGTTAGCTACATTGCCAATGAAGCTAACTTCAAGCCTTTGCAGCTGTAAGCACAGGATCAGACTGTTTTCATTCAAGCTTCATTTCAGTCGGTAGAGACTAAACTGACATCAACTGTTTTAATTCAGAAACAATATTTAGGCTGCATAATGCAGACTGGCAGCCACCTGCCTTGTTTAAAGTTTCTAGAACAGAGAGGGTATTTCCTACAGGAGCATAGCTTACATCGCCTCTCAAGTTACATTGAATCTTGCCACCATCGTGTGAAATTTATTGGTTGTCATTTTCTCAAACTGCTAAATAAGAATCTTTTCCTTTTATGGGGGGGGAGAAAAAGAGAAGTAAATACAAAGCTAATGGTTCTGTATAAATGTCCAGGCAGATTCTACCGATCAGTCGTGAAGTATTAATGATTAAATGTTGGTCTGACGGAGGGTGAGCCCTCGTCTCCCACAGGACACCTTCCTGTCAGGGTATCACCCAGAAGAGACCCTTAGACAACAGGTAGAGGCTGCAATACAGCGCATCTAACAAACAAACACCCGCGGCACCACATGGCCGCTGCTCCTAATCAGATCATCTAGGAACGGCCTGCTCTCCCTATGCACCACATCCCCTCCCCAGCAGCGACTGATAACATCTGTCTTCCTGAGAGCTGCCAGTCACCAGGCTGCCTGTACCAGCCCTGACAGCTGTCTGTGCAGAAAGAAGGGCAGCTAGGCATAAAAAAAAAGAGAGCTCAGATTTAGATCCTTGATTCCGTGAGCAAACACCTCCTGCCACTCAACCTCACAGAAAGACAAGATCACAAGGCCTATCATTAGAGCGTTAAGATGCTTATGGCCATGGAGTCTGGCATCTCTTCAGTGGCCTCCAACTCTTGAATTAAAAACTCAACACAAAACATATGCCCACAAATTCACCGCCTCGTTCTTAGTGATTTAAGGCCAGGGGAAAACAGACCCATCACTTTCTGTTCCAAACACCCTTATGTGAAAAGTCACACATTATACAGCACAGTCCTCTACTGGGAAAGGTACAGAGTGACAGGGACAGACAGATCTTAGGTCAAGTCTTGAGTTCTATAACTGACCAGCTAGCTCACCTTGAACAAGGTGACGGCCATGGGTGTGGTGGTACACAGATTGTTAGAAATGGGTTAATTAAGATGTGAGAATTAGCTAAGAAGAGGCTAATTATAATGGGCCAGGCAGTGCTTAAACGAATACAATTGGTGTGGTGTTATTTCGGGGTATAAGCTAGCCGTGCGGGAGCTGGACCGGACGAAAAGCAGGGCTCGCTCCCTGATCACTACAATAAGCAATATTTTTTTTATTCCTTAGCAATAACAATTAGATTGAGATAAAACTATAAAATATTAAAATTCATTAGAGACCTTAATAATATTTGTTCATCAAAACAAATGTACAGTCTGTATTTTAACATGTTTCAATTAATTGAATATGAATTTAAGAGTTAAGTTACAATGAATAATATTTTCTCTTTAAAAACAACTATTAACAGTGAAATGAAATTTCAAGCATTAATTAGTATAATTGTTAATTTCCCAAGAAACGCTTTTTGAATGATTTATTATTTTGAAAACAGTTTTCTTTACTCAGTAAATCTGGAGAATTGTACACATGAAAAATCTAAGAAGACTAATTTGTAGAAGCTCCCTTGCTTGAAAGCACTTACTGAGTAGGTCTAAATTTTTTTTATGGGGTGGGGGTGGACATATAATTTTCTTTTGCTAATCTGTTCTTTGATTCCTATGTTACTTAGAAAATTAGCTGAGCATATTAATTCTTACCCTGACTCCCAGCACTGGGGAGGCAGAAGTAGTGTGATTTCTGTAAATTCCAGATCCGTCTGCTCTAGACAGCAAGTCCCAGACCCATTAGGGCTACATAGTGAGACATGGTCTCAACAAATGGGATATTTGTAATGCCCTTCTTTAAGCACATATACATTTCTAATTAGCATCTCATCCAGCAATCTTAAAATCTGTGGAGAAAAACAAGCAAATATAAAGAGGGAATGCTAAAACTAAGGACCATTTTGGGGGGGTTATACAGAAGCTTGATAGAGTAGAAGCTTCATAAAATATATACATACATGAAGGTTATCCAAAGAAAATTTCCAAATAATGAGAAAGAGTGAACCCCAATGTACTCAGTACAACCGGAAGAGAAAGGCAAACTCCAAACCAGTTACAAAGTCTTTGATCTAAAAGGATGGCCTGACTGTAGGATATACTAATGTATAGTGGCACAAGACATGTTGGGGTAGCGAAGCTATATCTGATTGGTTTACAGTCTGGATCATGAGATAGAACCCCTAACTGACACGTCATGTAGCCAAGAACCTCTAACGAGATAGGCCAGTCCTGGGGGAAACCAAACACCACTGTTTTGCTAAAGCAGTGTTTTTCAACTTTCTTAATGCTGCAACCATTTAATACAGCATTGTGGCGCCCCCCAACAAAAAATAATTTGTTGAACTTCATAACTGTAATTTTATTACCGTTATAAACCTTAATGTAAATAGCTGATATGCAGGATAGCTGATATACAAATTTTAAGAGGATCACAGTGTTGAGAAACACTGTGTTGAAGGAATATAGTAGCCACAAGATAAATTCAATAACATTCTGATTCACTCATAGATCAGTGCCTTGCTTATTCATTTTCAGAGAAGTTTCCTTCTGCAGTACCTAAGAACAATTCAGAGATCCACAGCCGGACTGTGTGAAGAGAGCGGATTACTTGGGACTTTTGAACACTTGGTCCACAATGGAATGTCTGCGAAAACTAAACAAAACAAAGCAAAATCTTCCTTAAGTGTTCAAGAAACTCTGCAGAAGATTAAATACTGTAAAAGTTAGAGGAGAAGGGAAAAAAGGGACCAAGTTTACTGACTTATGCCACCAAGTCTCTAAAAAAAATAAATTCCATGACAATAGAGATATTAATGTTACTGACTGAGGATGAACTACCTGTGGTAGAACCTCGGTTTCCTCAGCTGCTCTCTGATTAGATCCTCGCTGTTTTTCTCTTCCGCTTTAAAGATACTAAAAATTGTTCTCTCCTCTAACTAGAGACTGCTTCCAAAAACATAACAAAAAAAGTCCTTTGAAAAATGGCTGCCAGTTGGTATCAGAAATAGGTATGACAAGATCAAATTTGATAGTAATTCATAGTCTAGTTTGATATCATTTCCATCCCTCTCAGATAAGCAACTCAGCTGCCAGAATGTTTATTTTAATATATTCAGATTATAGAAGGAATCTTGAGGGATTTTCATATTTGCCAAGGAATGATTCTTTTTTGCTACTTACTGTAAAATAAAATCCCTTATTCAAATGAAATACAAAAAAAATAGCATTCAAGCTTGGTGATCCATTTCTAGGATGTGCTATTTGAACACTAATAATTCTTTCAATTCATGGATTCTTATTTTGCTATGAATTGATATTCTTTCCTGTGTAAAATCACGGTAAACATTCTTATTCAATAACTACCAACCAAAGGTTTTACCCAGAAAATGAGAGAGTGGTTCTTAAAGTCAGTGAAATCAATGCCATTTTCTACTGTCATTTCATATTCAAAATTTTTCATCTGACTCAGAGCTGTGATTATGGAAAACTGGCTCTAATAGCCTACTGTCTGTCAGTAGTATTTTGAAGGCTGAATTGAAGTTTTAAATCTAATGACTCTTTCTGTCACCCTCCCTCAAATTGCATAAACCTATCACCTAAAATAAATGGGTTATCTAGTGCTGAGAACAGTTTTTAAAATAAAGTTTATAACCATGAACTCTTATATATGAAAAATATCAGCTTGCTAAGTACCAAGTTAACTTAAATTAGATTTTACCTTCACATTTATCCATAATTTTATTTACTTTTTCATAAAACTGAATTGTAAATAATTGTTTTAGGCTACAAATATTCTTAAATCACTGTGCCTAAATCAAGATGAGTAAGATCAAGAAAGCAGTGTTTTATAAACTCATTCTAACTTTAAGGCAGAGTAACTATCCTTCTGAACTAAAAACTGTTCCACTCCTCTCTGCACACCCAGATAGACAGTGAAAAGACAAAGTGAACAGGAATAATCAATTCTAACTGCATATTTTCCAACCCTGCAAATGCTATTCTAATTTTATTTGTGAGAGAAAAACATAATAATGAAGAAAGTTATCAAAATAAAAGGAGCTCAATAAGGCAGAAAATATTCATGCAAGTTGAAGGGATGATTTGTGGATTTTGTTGTGTGTTGTGTTTGTTTTACATTTCAAGGGTAGACTTTTGGTGCAATTAAGTATAGTTGTCTCTTTTTTGGTAGTACTGGCTATTGAAATGGAAACATAAAAGTATTGCAAGAAGAATTGAATCAGGCACTGTATATGAGTTCAACACATGTAAGCAGATAGGATTAGAAATTATAACAATTTAATTAGGATGCTCTGCATAATATTATATTTTTAAACAACCAGGAAAATACAACATTTTACTATTCTAAATGTTGTTAGCTGTAATAATTTTATAATAAATAAAATTGACTATAATATATATTGACTATCTAGTGAACCTTTGAATGTAGAATAATGAAATTTCAACTGTTCATAAAACTACTACTAAAAGGAACTCAAGGATGTGTATCCATATCATTTATATCCTTTTACATTTCTATGTGTGCATACTTTAGTCATGATTTCAATTTGATCTTAGTTTCATTCAAAGATATTCAATGCTGATATAGCAACTAAAATACTTAAAATATATACTCATATGTAAAATTGAATTTTTTGTAATATCCTTATGTTGTGTGTATATGATAAGATAAATTTGGATATATATACTCAGATACTTGAATTTTATTTTATAATGAAATGATTATTTTCTTAAATTGTTGCTTTTGCTTTCTGAGAAGCATAATTATATGGTATACATCATGCATTTTAGGTAATGGGAAAATAATAGTTTATAAATATTAACAGTTTAAACTGATAACTTTGCTATCCATGCTCTTAGTTATTTTATTTTTAACTTAATTTCTAATTTAGTAAAAGGATTAAGAATAATTTACCCATAGCAAACCTGAGCTAATTTTAGGCACACGTGTAATTGTTTCTATCTTATTTTAAATCTGTTATTCAAGTTACTAAGCTATTTTGCTCCTCAGAAAGCACCATGCTTAATTTTATGAATCTGGGTAGTTTTTATTGATTATTCTGTCGCATCCTCTGGACGGGACCATGAACATTATGAACAAGAGTAACTTTTATATCCTATACAAGATTTTCCCAAGATTGGAATTAATACTTTTTTTCCTTGGAAAAATAAAGACTCACATGTTTCTAGGTCATTTCACAAGAGGTTTAAGAGCTTAATTATCATCCATGATCACACATGGATCAAATACATGTTGTAGGTGTGGCTCCTCAGTGGTGCAGTGTCTTCTGCATCGTAGTTTCAGAGTTGGTATTTCCCAGTGATGTAGCTGCCTCTGACATGCTAGAGCCAAGTATATATCTTGAACCAGATTCAACTGGTTGGACTTGGATATAATCTCAGTTTTCATTCTATAGAAACTCTGTATAGTATAAATAACTTTACTCATGCCTCCTCAAGATAAGTTTTGAAACATTTTATGTCCATAGAGTGATCAACAGAATACAAGATATGTTGAGGTAGAGTGGAGTAGTCCAAAAGGATAAGATAAAGTTATTAGATTGTGTTTCTTATATCTGTGGAAAGACACAAAGGAAAGATCATGTATGTTAGACTGATGATGCAAAGCCCTTTCTCAGATTAAAAAAAAATGTGTAATTTTTGAGAAGAATTGGATAGTGAGGCTTGAGAGAAGAAAGCAGGGAAAGTTCCAGAAGAGCTCAATGATTTCAACCGGCATGCTGAAGTTGCAGGAAAAGCTTGAGGAGAAGGAAAAACAAACAAATGAGCTGAACACATTACTTAGATTTAAATAATGTAGCAAGTCTTTTGTCTTTGTTGTTCTGTTTTGTTTTGCTACACTTCTTCCAGTAGGAAGGAGATATAAAATAAATGTTTATATACTTGTGAACTGCAGAAATTCCTTAAAACCTAAACTACATAAATGGCAGGAAATTTCTCTGCACTTAAGTACTATATATAATAACTGGAAGTCCAATTTTGAGCTAAAGATTGTTAATAATACTAATGTACAAATATTTGGATATTGAAATTAATTGAGTCTAATTCATTTCAACTTCAAAAGTACCAGGGACAAAATTCTCATTCAGTGAAAATGAACAGAGATTACCTTAGGCAAAATGAAACTAATCTAGTTTCAAGAATGGACATTAATCACGCTGTCTGTCTAAGAATATCCTATGTACATTTCTCTTCTGAAGGAAAACAAATTTGTTCTGGGTCTTAAAACACATCTTTAACATCTATACAAGGGAGATTTCAGTGAATTAGAGGCCAACCTGGTGTATGCAGTAAGTTCCAGGACATCCAGGTTTACATAGTTAGACTGTACCTGCAAAACAAACAAGGAAAACACACTAATATTTTTGGACACCATTTCATAAAAGGAGATTGCTCTTTCCTTTCCCAGCTGCTCAGACCTAAATGATCACACACAAACTATATTAATTGCAACACTATTTAGCCAATTGCTTATACATATTTCTAGCTAACTCTTACCTCTTATATTGACCCATTTCTATTAATCTGTGAAACACCACTAGACTGTTGCCTACTGGTAAGGTTCTGGTTGGTTGCTTGTATCTTTTTCTTTCAAATGCTACATGTTGTCTCTCTGACTCCATCTACTTTCTTTATGTACGTCTGTCTGGATTTCCTGCCTGGCTTCAATCTCCTGAATTATTGGCTAAAAGAGCATCTTTAATAACAATAGGTAATAAAACATATTCATAGATGGAGAGTCTGAGAGACATTCTGCAGGACACAAAAGAAAGTGACGGAACTGCCTTTGAAATTTCCTGCTTCATGGAAATGTCCGCTTGATACTATGGGCCTGTAGGCTGAAGATGGATGCCCCAACAGTACAGAAAAACTAGGTACCTGTCCAGGTAGCGAGTCGTCTCTGTCATTTCTAGAGTTTTGAAAGTTGCTTACTTAGGTAATTTTATATCCTTCTGGGGTCTTTGATGGAGTTGAAGAATAGTTATAGTTATTGTTTTCCTTTGTTATGATAAAATATAAAATAGATATAAATATTGTAACTATAATTCTTGCTTGATAACTGTTTTGTTATATGTAATTTCATTATGTTAAAATGAAAGCCTTTCTTCTTTGTTTAAACAGCAAAAGGGGAAATGGTGTGGGAGGGTCTTCTTTCTATGTGTTGCTTTCATTGGTCAAATAAAGGAACTGCCTAGACCTTTTGATAGGGTAGAACTTAGATATTTGGGGAGGACAGACCAGAATTCTGGGAGGAAGAAGGCAGTGTGACAGATGCCATGGTTCTCCTTTCTGAGATGGATGCTGGTTAGACTCATGCTGATAAGCCACAGTCAAGTGGCAATACACATTAATAGAAATGGGTTAATTAAGATGTGAGAGTTAGCCAATATGAGGCTAGAAATAATGGGCCAGGCAGTGTTTAAATGAATACAGTTTCTGTGATTATTTCAGGGTTAAGCAAGCCGGGTGACAGTTACTCAGCCCACTTCTCTTTACAACACATAGAATATAGAAGGGAATCCCACATCATCTCCCCTTTTCTGTATAAATAAAATAGAAGGTTTTAAGTTTAACATATTAAAAATGCATATAGCAAAACAAGTTTCAAATAAGAAATTCAGTTACAATATTTATATCTACTTTATCATTTTGGTAACTAAGGAAATCTATAATTATTACTATCTATGATTCAACTCCATCAAAGACACCAGAAAGATATAATATTACTTAAGTAAACAGTAAATTCAATCAAGCAACTTCTGAAACTCCAGAATTGACAGAGAGATCTCACTGCCTTTACAGTTACCCAAAGTTCCTCTGTAGTGTTGGGACATCCATCTTCAGGCAACAGGCCCATAGTATCAGGCAGACATTTTAATGAAGCAGGAAATTGGAAGATCTCTTCTGCCTGTATGTTTGTAAGTCACTTTCTTCTGTTTCCTTCAGAATTTCTAGCAGATTCTTTGGAGCAGAAACTCTGAAGTATTATCTCACCCTCTTTTTACAAAACCAGAAATCATTTTTCTATGGATCCCGCATATCCAATTTATACATCATACATCATACCATCAAGAATTACAGGCAAGACTTTTGGACAGTTTGTTGTGACATTGAAGACAAATTTCATAACAAGTTTCTTCAATGCCCATCGACCCCTTTTAAGTAATTGGTGCTGCTGGAAGCAGACATGTCTCACTGTCTAAAAAATTATAGGTTCTTAAAACATTTTAAATGTCATATTCTTTGTAGGTCTTTGAAGATTAACTAACTGAAATATATCTCTATATATCTAGAAAACCTTTCTAATATGGTTAGTAGTTTGATTATTATAAATTACCTATTAAACTGTATTTCTTAATTACACATTACATTTTAAATAGGCTCTATAAAGATATTACCTTAAGCAAGAATAGAAATACATATATACAAATATAACAAAATCAACCTTAAATTTGTATCAATAGACAAATATCTATACCAATTCAAAGTATTCATATCTATATCATATCCCCCTTTAAATGAAAAAACATATATAAACAATCATTTTGGAAATTTATAAATAGTTTTTTTATACTGCTTCCTGCTGTTTGTTGGGAGAAGTATTTTTAGGATTTACTGTGGCCTTTCAGAGGTCATGGTCCATCAAGCCACATTAACATGGAAGGGATCCATAGGTTCTCATCTTCTGTGGAAACAAAAGCATAAACTATTTTCACATTCAACTTATTCTTTGACTCAAATTTTGAAATCAAGATACTTTTACGTTGATTTAACTTAAACACCCTAGAATCAAATATCTCTCTGCAGTCAATAAATCCAACAAAAAACTACATTATGCATAATCCACATTCTCTTTGTATTTTCCATCTTCAATGACTGATTTTTCTTTGCTACTTTGATCTATGACTGTCTGTACTGTTTTATATTACTTTTCTGCCTCTTTAAAGACTTTGTTTTATTTTTCTAAAATGATTTACTTATTTTTATAACTATATTTTTGTTTGTCCTGCCTGTACACGCCTAACAGACCTGATCCAGCCAGTTGCCCAGGAAGAGAGTGCTAAGCTTCCTGCATGCTCCCAGTTACTTTCACCCTAACCCTGACAAAGTGTACAGGGACCTGGACCTGAAGTGGGTGGCAGGCAATGCATGTGAGACCATTGATTTGGGTGCCATTCTGTAGAAGGAGACTGCTTTTTCATTCCCCAGCTGCTCAGACAATAATCACACAGAAAAAATCACATGGAAGTTTTATTAATTATAACACTATTTGTTCAATAGCTTATGCATATTTATAGCTAACTCCTACATCTTAAATTAACTCATATCTATTAATCTGTGAATCACCGTGAGGTTGTTGCCTACCAGTACATTTCCACTGGAGTCTTTCTCTTTCAGCAGCTACATGTCAGCTCTCTGACTCCATCCACTTTCTCTCTATACCTTTGTTTGGATTTCACACCTGGCTTTACTCTACTAAGCCATTGGCCAAACGAGGTTCTTTAATAACCAATGATAATAAAACATAGTCAGAGGAGAATCCCACATCACTAATATACTAGGAGTATAAGTGTTCTGAAATACAAGTTGAAAACAAAAATTAGGGTTTCCATTTGTTATTTTTATTAAATAAATACACTGTTTCTGTCAGTCTGTATTATAAAGATTTTATTGATTGGCCGTCTATTACTGTTGTTGTCAGCTGCACAAGAAAAAAGCTATTTTTATCATGAGACAACAGTTATTTCAGAAGCTTAAAACTTTTGTGCTGTGGTGAATAGATATCTTTCTCTGTGGTTTATGGTATTGTGTGGTATAATTAATGGACCAATGCTCACATTAAACCGAATAATATAATTGCATATGTGAAATTATCATTTTTAATCATCACAGCATATCACAGAACAGAGAAAAGAATGGATATAAGAAGTGGAAAAATGGGAAAATAAAAATGTAATTGGACTTTCTTTGAAACTCCAGTTCACAAATAATGACATGGAAACTTATTAATTATAAAAGCTTGGTGTTCACTTAGGCTTGTTTCCTACTAGCTCTTAAAACTCAAACTAACCTGTTTATACTAATCTAAATTTTTCCAAGTGATTCTTTACCACTCCTCAGTAAAGTACACACAACCTCCTCCCCCATTTTGCTGGCAACTCCTAGAGTTTCTATTTCTTCCCAGTAGTTCCACCTATCTTCTCATGCCTATTTATTGGACATTTAGCTTTTTAGTAAGCCAATCAGAAGGTACCTTAGGAGTCAGGTGTTGGGACCAATTGAGTCCTGGCCTTCCCCTGCTCTTCCCTGCCTAGAGCCTTCTAATTGAAGTGACTAAAAGCTGTGCTTTGTCTAGAGGATCAGAGGATGGGATTTTCACCTGTTGGCCATTGATTACAGGGTATTTAAGCCTCCATAGTTTTATTAAAAGAGGGCTTTTGTACCAGTGATTGGAGGTCCATGTGTTGGTCTGTCTCTGCTTGTGTATTCTCAACCTCCAGGCCCTTGCCCGAAGCTCACGAACTGGATTCTAGCGCATAGAGCGCAGACAGGGGGCGCGGTGTTCGGCAGTCAGGGAAGGAAAGAGATACATATTCACTCAGTGTGATCGAAAATCCCATAACAGTATATTATAATTGTTTCTTCTGGAATGGATATGAGTAGCACTGTTTGAAGCAGGGCAGCTCTCATGACTTAGGAGACACACTCTGAAGAATGAATCTATTAACAGTCTATTATACAGGTTCTAGCTGTGCCTGTGATATACAGGGATATCATGGTATCATCAGGACAACATTGATATCCTCATGGTACATTTGTGTTCACCTCAGTGAATGTACATAAGGCAGGGTGGCTTGCCTTTTGAGGTAATTTCAATTTAATTATCTACATTACTGTAAGTACGCTTCCCATTTCATCAGAGAAACTTCCTTTCTATCAGATAGAAACTATTACAGAAATTCAAATGTGCTTTAAACACTGAGAATAACCAATAGAAGGGTACCCAGCCCCATTTTGTTGCAATTACAGCATAATTCCTACATCTAAGGCTCAGGAAAAACCACAGAAGTAGTGATAAGAAAATAGAACTGAAAGACCAGGGTAAAAGCTGCTAAATAGTGTGTTTTAGGATGAGAGGGAAAATGTTCCTATGAAATTTCAACAATATGGCTATCTAACCAAGATTTGCATAATGACCGTGCCACTTGATATACCAACGTAAATGAGGAAAATTTCGCAAGGTTCCATCCCAAGAGTAAAAGTTAAAAGCAATCAGTTGTTTGTTAGAGAGGATGAATCACTTGTCTCCTGTTCTCTAAGAGGCTGCATATCCAAATTATCAGGCCTAAACTTATGTACATGTCAGCAACACTAAATGGATTCAATAGAGTGTGTGTGTGTGTGTGTGTGTGTGTGATTTGTTTATAGAACAATAATAATTAAAGAAGTGGGTATGAATTTGTGAAGAAATTAATAAAACCGAGGAGGAGTGAGATGGGATAAAAGGAGGTGTACAAGTTAATTAAACGCAGTTGTAAACTATATAAAAATTCAGAGTCTAGAGAAATGATTCAGTGGTTAAGGGCATCTACTGCTCTTGAAGAGAACCCAAGGTTAGTTATAACAAACCCGGAAACTCTATCCATTTTCTGAAACTCCATCTCCTAGGTTCTCAATGTCTCTGGTCTCCATGAGCAGCTCTACTCACATGAGAAAACACACACACACACACACACACACACACACGCACACACACACACCACATATACATAAAATTAAAATTGCAAAAATACTTTTTTAAACTTTAAATGTAAAATTATACACATTTAATTAATATAAAGCAGAAATAGTTTAGAATGCTAAATAGTGGAACTTGTGTTGGTTAAAAATTTGTTAGCTGTAGCCAGATAAATATTTCATTTTTAATGAATTTAATTATTGTAACTTATGTTGTATTTTATGCCATTTATGTTACCCTCTGTTTTATATGAATTATAGACATAAAACAATAAAAATATCCAAGATATTTTTAGAATAAATAAATTCAAAGAATAGTTGTTTGACATGTATGAATTTTTTTCAGGGCAGAAAATGTTAACAAAATATTTCCTTAAAGGAAAATATTTATAGAAATTGTTTTTTTCTTTTCTTCTCTATATTAATCTTCATTATTTTTAATTATTTTATTCGTTTTGCCTACCAACCACACTTCGCCCTCCCTTTCTTCCTTTCCCTTCCATCCCACCTTCCTACCTCACCTCCATCCACTCCTCAAAGAGGGTAAGGCTTAACAGGAGATGTCAACAAAGCCTGGCTTATCAAGTTAAGGCAAGACCAAGCACCTCATCTCTGTATCAAGACAGAGAAATGTATCCTACCACATGGAATGGGCTCCAGAAAACTCGTTCATGCACCAGGGATAAAGCCTGGTCATACAGCCAAGGGCCCTATTGTAATGGTAATAGTAAAATTGCTGCGGATTTCTGGCAGGCACAGCAGGTAGCAGGCTATGAGACCTGCTGCAGGTCCTCAAAGTGCAGAGAGGCAGCAGGCCAGTGTTCCTGAGAGCAGCCAGTCCCAGACAGGGATGGCTCACAAGACCACACAGCAGGTCTCTGAAGGTGGCTGGTCCCGGGAAGGGGGCCCTGCGGCAGGCAAGAGAAAGACAGGCATGCCATGAAGAGTGAGGTTGGATATTTATTTAGTGGTTATTGGAAGGGTAGAGGAGAAGGTGAGAAGAGCAGAGANGGGAGAAGGGGTTAAGGGAGAGAAGTGGGACAAGGCAGAAGCTGCCTCTTGGAGAGGGAGAAAATGAAGGGACTCAGGCTGGAAGCTGAAGATCAGATTGCCTTGGCAGAAGGGGGAGGGAGTTTGCATGGCTTGTCTCTTAAAGGTACAGGACAGATCTTTACATTCCCATGCATTTTTTATAATAAAAGCCAGGAGGTTAGGCACCACAGGTAAAAGGAATTGGAGTGGCAGATTCTCAAGACTGATTTCTGCTTTTTGGTGGTTGTTGTCTTTGTGGGAGGAATGTGAGAAAGCTGGGTGCTGGTCACATCTTGGCATATATGGTCTGTTTATTACTGTCCAGTGTTTGTGGTATGGAAATGTCTGGTGTTTCTTACACCTGCTTAAGGTATTGTCAGAAAAGAGGACAAAGTTAAGTTTAGAAAAAAAAAATATTTAGGACCAGGGAATTGAGGGGGGGGGGTTGTATCTGACCTGTTTAAAGTGGATCCTTCAATTTGGCTCCCTAGAACTCACAAGAATTCTTTGGGTTTTCAAAAATAGAGGTTTTAGAAAAATACATTGTATCAAAACAGCATATTTATGGCATAATGACTGTGACAGATATTTTTGTAAAATGGAAAGTATTTTTAAGACTATGAAAGGCAGCATGAGAGAGAAATTTGGTGACTTGTATTTGACCTCACACCTTTATAACTGGCAGGTCTTGTATTTTTAATTTACTGAAATTTGTTTGGTGAGGTTGTCCTTTTAAACTGACAAAACCCCTCAGCTGTCAAACTGCATCAGAGATATTTGAGAAGGATAAAATTTTATTTGAGTTATTGATTAAAAAACAACAGAGAACTTACTTGGTTGACACCTAGAACTTCGGGGTCCTCCATGGTCACTAAATGTCATGTTTGTCTTTTGCTGTTCAGCACAGGGCCTGCCAGGCTCTTGAAGATCCTGTAGGCTAAGAAATCTGTAGGAAGACAAGCCTACCTTAACCTGAGAAGCTAGGATGTCTACTCCAGCTATTCTGGTCATGTCTGGAGATCTTCAATTTAGATGAAAGGCAGTTTTTTACAGTGGTCAGTGCTTGGCAGTTGAAGCAAATTGTGGATGGACATTGTTCTGTGCCCATTTGTCTTCTGTCGTCTTTGTAGGGAATAGAGTGCTGCTGCTAGGAGCCAACCTGTCTCTTCGTTATGGAAAGTCTTTTAACAATTAAATATTTAAATGATGGATTTCCCAGATCTTTGAGCAGTTTGTGCCAATTGACACCCCGCCTCTAGGGGAAGACATCCTGTTCTAGGCCTTGTGGTGTTGCCTTTTCTTGGGTTTTCATGGTTTCAGCTATGGGTAGTAAAGCCGTCCACACCCCACCCCCATCACACACACAGAATGGATGCCTTTTATAGGCCCTAAAACTCCAGGCCTTAATGCACTGCTTCTTCAGCTTCCACCCTCACTTTGCCAGTAGTCCACCAGCTCTACTTTTGCAGGAGCTTTCTAACTACTGTCAGTGCGCGGGCAAATGGAAGGAGTTTCCTCAAACTCTCCCTGCCAGAACTATGGCTGCCAACAAAATTGGTTGGATCCACAAGACAGCTGTTTTCAATTCCATCCTTTTGCTCCCCACTGCAGCTTGTGGTGCATTGGCTCAATAACAGGGTGGATCACACCTCCAGGTCTCTCTTATTATTAAACTTTAAATTTCTGCAGCTCAAAAATCTTTCCATACAGCATGTGGATGCTGTTATTTTGACTGAGGTCATACAACCTTACCACCATCTTAACTGAGGTCAGTTGACTTCACCGCCGTCTTTACTGAGTGGCTTTTACATACAACATGTGACTGCTGCCATTTTGACTGAGATCAGGTGACTTTTACCGCCATCTTAACTGAGAGCCAGATAAGGTGACCAAGTCCTGCCATCTTTACTGAGTTATACACTGACTGGTCCTCCAGTTTACTTATGGTTTTGTATCTAAATTCCTCTTGTTTACAATGTTGCATGCATATATTATTCAGTGGAATGACTTTGGCAGGGCTCACCAATAACATCTAATTTACCCAATTCCTGTTCACTTTGTGTGTGTGTTCATACGTGTAACTTAAATGGACCTATGTTTACTGTTAAATGTTATAATAGTCTGTTTATTGAATCTCATTCCAGACTACAAAGCAATAAGTCTTATGTTTTAAATTGGTATTTACTTTTAAGTCTCTTACAAAAATACTTTATATTTAATCCCATCCTGCTTTGCCTGTTAAGAGCCAGTAAAGTAAAGCTTGGACCCAGCAATCCAGGCAGATTCTATAATGTAGTTATATCTGATAACTATACTCAACTGCTCAGAGATCTTGGAAATATGTCATTTAAATATTTAATTATTAAAAGACTTTTCTTAACAAAAAGAGACAGGTTGGCTCCTAGCAGCAGCACTCTATTTCCTCCAAAGAAGACAAAAGACAAATGGGCACAGAACAGTGTCCCTGCTTATCCCACTTAGGGTCCTCCTTGTTGCCTAACTTATTTTGGACTGTGGATTGTAACCTGGTTATTCTTTGTTTTACATATAATACCAGCTTTATGAGTGAGTACATACCTACCATGTTTGTCTTTTTGGATCTTGGTTACCTCTCTCAAGATATTTTTTTATGTTCTACTCATTTTTTTCCTCAAATTTCATGATGTCATTGAGTTTTACCTCTGAGTAATACTCCATTGTGTAAATGTACCACATTTTCTTCATTCTGCATTTGAGGATCCTCTAGTTTGTTTCTAGACTCTTGCTATTATAAATAATGCTGCTATGAACATAGTTGAGCAAGTATCCTTGTAGAATGATTGAGATTCTTTGGGTCTATGCCCAGGAGTGGCATTACTGACTCTAGAGGTAGATTGATTTCCAATTTTCTGAGAAACCACCAAATTGATTACCTAAGTGGCTGTAGAAGTTCACATATAATGAGATGAACTGAGCAGCTTGCCCTGTAATGTATTTCTATGACAACAGTACAACTAAAGAAAAAAAGTGTAAAAATGTTTTAGGAGGTTATGTCATGTAGCTCAAGCTACATGCAAGAATCTTATTCACTCTAAAACAGAGAGATGTTTGGTGGAAACACATAAAATAATAAATAATAAAACACTTTAATAAAGCGATGTCTTTTACCATGTCAGGAATCTGTCCTCATGAAGGCCATCACCAGATGTGGCTGCTTGAACTTCAAATTCCAAAATTAGGAATGAAAATAAAATCATTTTTTAAAAATCTGAAGTCTCTGGTACTGTGCATAAAGTATAGGAATGAATTCTTGATTTATCTCTTTTCTTCTAGTTTCTGATGCAGCGATCCTATTCTAACTACTTGTGAGAACTGTGTTAACAGTACTTCACTATGTAATATAATTTAGATACTCAAAAGTAAAAAAAAAACAAATTCTATTTTTACTCACATATATTTCTTCTGTTCTTAGTCATTGTTATTTAATGTTCCAGAATTACCACTTTTCTCACTTTATTTCTATTTAGATAATTTGCTATTATCATTATTTTACTGTGGAATTTTTTAAACCAATTCAGTTAGATGTTCTTAATTTGCTCCTATTTTGATTTTCTCCATCCCATGGCATTCTTCTGTGTAGACCAGTAACTGCCTGAGATATTTTTTTTTCTTTTTAGCAGGTCTCCATGCTTGCTCTCAAAAGAAAAAAAAAACTCACAGGAAAACTTTTTTTTTTTATCTTTAAGCCAGTTAGTAGTGCCTGGCTGACAGCTTTTCTAACACCTGGTGAGGGACAAATAAAGCAACAGGAAGTCCAGAAAAGTTATCTTTCCTTATGACCCAGGAAATCACATTTGTAAGTCCCCTTTTCTATATCTTTCACATTCTTCCTAGATTTATTTTATATGTGAAGTTTAGAAGGTTAGTTTTATACCATAGAAGTGAAAAAGAATGAATTATGGATACTATGCCTCTCCTGAAATACTCTACATACTGAAAAATTTTAAAAATAAAATAACATGAAAGGATCCCAACCATAGAGGGATAAATTAAATAAATAAAAATAGCTATAAGAAACATAAATATAATAAAAAATAAATAATGGAACCCAGGGTATAGACACTGGCTGACTCCTTGAAAGAAGGATGACAAATATAGAAATCAGAGAGAATCTCATTGTATTTATTTAACACCAAGTATTCGACCAGGAACCTTTACATGCTTCAATTGTCAATGTTCACAAAAACTTGAAATTTTTATTTCCAATGCCTTAAACATTTTGTTGTTCTCCGGATTTTCTTTTATGTACCACAGTCAGATTCATATTTTAATAAAATGAGAATCCTGATATCATTATGAGAATATATTAAAATATATAGCCAGGAAAATGTTAGTGGGATAGCTGTATGGAAGAGTTTAAAGAGCCATTTGTGAATCTATGAAAAGACAATGTAGTTAGACTCTGGGATAAAGCATGATGACACATATTCCTGAAACATGAATACTCGAACACTGCAAGAGCACCTTGAGTCTGGCTACCCAGTGAGTTTTAGCATATCTGGACTACTTATCAAGGTCCTGTTTCAAAACTAAATTAAATAAATAAAATACACTGGTAATCTTATAGCTATATATTTCCATGTTAGAGTGATATTAGAAAAATCAGTGACAAGGATTCTAAGTGAAAGCTTTAAATGGTTTTTTTTTTCTAGGCATTAATTTTCTAGTAAGAGTGTTATATTCTAGGGGAGGGGAAGAGCATTACATGAAAGTAAAAGGAAACAACAGAAATAAAACCACAAAATGATACGTAAGAATGTGAATTATAAAGAAATATATTCATTCATGAACATGTGTACACACACATATAATATTACAGTAGTCAGTAGATCATCCTTAGTTTTTGGTGCTAAACTTAGATACCACAGAGGATATATCCACAAAATATAATATGAATCATCTGAGATTATAACATCCAGGATACTTTGATACATTGGTTCTACAATCCTTTAGTAAAAGTGGGAAAGTGGTATTATTTGTTCTAGGCATAGTTTATGCAATATTCCACTAAAGGTAAGTAAAAATTACAATAAATTTATATATCACATCTCTATTAAAATTAAATGGGATTTTTTTTTGTATATTTTGCTGAACCGAAGGATAACATCAGCTGCCACCTTATAATTATCTTTCTAAGTCTCTGTGGTTATTAGATTCTAGAAGTACTGAAACAAGTTGCTTAATGCATTATAAAAATTGTATTAAAATTCTGCTATCTAATGTTGTGAAGGTATTGAATGCTGGGAAATACTCAGATACCCCACCAAAGGAGTTGTAGCTACGAACCTTTAAATCTAGAATATATCTTACATGGTCATTTGTTTGAACTTGGTCTGCAGTTGGTGATGCTGTTTGTGTAAGTTGTGGATTGGTAAAACACTTGATTCTTGCTGAAGGAGGTCACTGGTGATGAGCAATGACTCATTCAGATTCCTGCTGGACATCTTGTGACTGCTGGCCAATGTAATATGCCACATCACTTTTTATTCATGATGCCATAGCTACAAACAAAAACCTCCACCTTGTCTTCTTTGTTGAGACGCACTGTACACCCTGAACTCCCTAACAATGTTACTTGCTCCAGTATATCTGATCACACTGTGGGAAAATGAGTCATGTATTCTGAATGGTTGAAAAAAGAGCTGGGTGGAATTTAAATAACTCAATGGTCAATAGGTAAGCAGGAAAGGTTGGGTGGTACTGGCAGGCAAAGAAGGGAACTCAGGTTAGACTCTGGGGCAAAAGGAGACACCAGTGAGATGCTGATGAGGTCAGACATACAGAATGGAGGGTAGGTAGAAAGTCATATGGCAGAACATGAATTAGTATAAATGGGTTAATTTAAGTTATAAATGCTTCTTGGGGACAAGTTTAAGCTAAGGCCAACCTCTCATAACTAATGTAAGTCTCAGTGTCATTATCTGGGGGTTAGAAGCCCCAAGAGATAGCTGGACAGGAAAAACCTGCTGAAATAAATCCCCCCTCCCCTAAGTTACTTGCCACAGTGAAAAAAAAATAATAATACAGCAGGCAAGACTTGCAGCATTCATGTCTTTAGAATTACAGAGTAGAGTATCTACAGCTTCATTTGGCTGGATTTCAGCTTAAAATCTAGGAATGCTTGGATATACTTGCAACAAGTCTGTGTTACATGAAATGTGGAATGAAAAGTTCAAAAATTTTCATAGAAGGGAGCAAAACAGATGCTATTTAATAAATTTTCATTCGTAATCTCAAATTTTAATAATTTCATATAAATATTCAAGAGAAATATTGATTGAAATGTTTTATTACAGAAGTAACTTTGCTTATATAATTAAGGATTGTTATGAGTTTTTAGACTTAATAAAAAGAGTGAACATCAGGGCTAGAGAGATAGATGGTCCTGTGGTTAAGAGCACTGATTTCTCTTCTAGGTAGAACCCGGGTTCAATTGCCAGCACCGATATGGCAGCTCACAACTGTCTACAATTCGAGTTTCAGGGGTCCCGACACCCATGACAAAACACCAATGAATATAAAATAAAAGTAATGTAATGAAACAAAAGGAGTGATCATGATAGGGGGGATGTGTGAGGCTCTTCCGAAGTTCAGACACCCCCTGTAATGTGTCAGTGTGCCATGTGAAAGCATCTGTAAGCTGAGGACGAGAAAGAGCACAGCTGTGATGAGCATTCTAGAAACTAGACCATCTGCAGCAAACCGCTGCTGAGACAACGGCTGCTTCTTCGCTTAGATCAAGTAGGTCTCAGATTGGATGACTCTGTGAATCCGTGCCTTAATGTTACATTCACAAAAATCTTGGAGATAGTATAAAAGTTTTGTGTACATCATTCAGATTGTGTAAAATTGTTATGGTATGTATGGTAATCTTAAGAAAAACCTGAAGCCCCCTAGAAATAAAATGTCCTAGAGTAAAGCTGTTTTTATTATTATGATCATTCCATTAAATTTCTGCTTTCAAATTATAACATATATGTAACTTGTGCTGAATGATATTAAATTATTATATTTAGGAATATATTTTACACACAAGAGCCCTGTTTATTCCCATCTCTGGAAGCAGAATTCTCTTCATTTAGACACATGTATTAAATTCTCACTATTTAATTTAAAACACATTCTACTTACTGATATTTTATTAAATAAGTCACGCGTAATTGTGCGGTGATATTTCATTTGTATTTCAATAAGAAAAGCTTACATGAAGTTTAGACAATAAAACAGTCTCACTGATCAGTCTTACGTACCAGAAAGTGATAACACACACACTTTAATCCCAGTACCCACACTAGAGTGCCATAGAAACAGGTCATTAGTCTAGTGCACTCTTTTAATCCCAGCACTAGAGAGGGATATAAGACTGGAAGTCACAACTTTCCCACATAGTCTCATTCTGAGATCCTTGGAGGCAGGATCACCATTTTAGACTGACGTCAAAAAAGAGTCAGTAGCTGGTTGTTTTGCTTTTCTGGACATCAGGTTGAACTCCAGTTTCTGTCTTTGGGTTTTTATCAATCATGCTACATAACTGTGAAAAATTAAACTGACCTTCAGAGTTGAAAAAGAAAATATAATTGTTTTGCCACATCCAGTAGATAAATTTGCAAACTACCCTGATAAAATACTTTTAAAAACTGGAGTAATTCATAACTGTGTTTAATTGAGGAGTTAAATGATTTCAGTGATTAATATACATGCCTTTAAAATCATAAGTTATATTTTTTATAAAATAGGAAATATATTACTGTCAATAACAGTTATCACATATTATTTTATAAGTAGTTTGGCCAATATTTCATAAATGTTTAGACTAGAATGTTGTTGGCTGCATCTGCAAAATATTTACCAATGTATTCTTGGGGCATAGAGATTATTATTGCCTCACAGAGTTTCAACATGGTTTAGAAATAATTAGCTCCCAACTGCACATATTTCTTGGTAAGTTCACACAGTTCTTAAGAAAATATATAATGTTGATTTAATATTTTTATAAATTTTTCAAAATTTCTTTTTTTATTTTTTAACATGTTTAATTTTAACATTTCAAAGAAAATACTTTTCTCCGTACATACCACTCTGTGCCTAGAAAAAAAAATGTATGAGCTCTTCTTTTTTCTTCTGCCAGTCTATTCAAGTAAATAAAACAGTTTAACTCAGTTCCAACAATGTGTTTCACATGCTATGCTTGTCTGACTTGCATGTCTTCCAGTGAAATGTGCAAGATAGATATTATTGAACTTCAATCAGGGAGACTAAAGGCCCGTGATACCTTGAAGTCACTGCTGAAGATCGTCAGGAGAAAAGTCATTTCTGTTGATCTGAGGCCTCTTTGGTTCTCTGTTCAAACAGCTCTCCATAATATCTGTGTCTAACTTCTTAGTAGCAACAAATTATTTTCCACTTTTGACCTCTTAAGGAAGAATGTTATGTTTATTGTTTCACATGTCCGCTTCTCATGCACAATTTAATAAACTGAAGAGCAAGAGGTTGAAAAATTAGATTATTTTTTTTTCCATTTGTAGACCTCCATTTTGAAGATCTTACAAAGAAAACATAAAAGCAGACTTAACGGATTTTACTCTTTTGTGAGAAAGACAACCTTTTCATCTGAATCATGTGTTTGAAATTAAAAATAATGTGGAGACACTTTATGATATATAATCTAAAGTTACATCTTAAAAAGATCAAAATTTTTATCTGTTCCAGAGACATTTATAAATGGACAAAATCTGAGGGGCTGAAGAACAGTCAGCTGTGCTTTCTATAAACTTAAGCTTGAGCAGTTTTTACCTTATCTGTTTTCTTTGCTTGCTATTTTATAATTTTACTCAAACAGATTGAGTCTCTATATGGGACTATTTTTCTCAACAGAGAAATCAATGTAAAGTGGCGAAAGCAATGAGGGAGCCTATTGACTCATGTAAGCACAAACCTAAACGATGGTGCCAGCTACTGGTGTCTTTCCACTTCCCTCATTTTGCTAATTGTGCTCCGCATCTGCACCATGGATGGCCACGTGGTTATCCGGTTATCTGCAAACGCACACAGTGAAGGCCAACGGTGGTCTGTGACTGTGTTAGTCTACAAAACAAGCAAGCAAACAATAACAAAAGAAAAGAGTCAAAAAAAAAGGAAGAACGTGATAGTTACTTCCATCACACAAGTTTAGATTATGTGTTCACCCTCAATAAGCCAGATGGCCAGGAAATCTTATTGTAAAATAAAGTTCACCTTGAATTCTGTCTACAAGGTCCTGTCTTTGTTCTTTCTGGGGATCCTCAGTTTCATCACACGGGCAAAGTGATAAAAATAGAGCCAATGAAAGAATCCAGCATAGGAAAAGAATTGACTGATGAGAAGACAGTAACTTCTTCAGAGAAAGGTTTTCAATATTCCATTCTTCAAAAATGTAGCTACTTCTTGACATTGTATGCACTGTAGCAGACTCCAAAGATGCATTTCTTATATCTAAAGCTTACTTTTTGGTGTATTTACTCTCTCAGTAGCAGCTAGGAACCACGTGTAGACTATTCCCCATCTGCAATTCTGTCCTGGATTCGATCTGCATTGCTCAGAGATGGCCAGTATTCCAGAAGCTCAGTGACACTCTCTCTCTTCCTTGCTCCACTGTCAAAAGTGAACTCAGTTTTTGCTCATAAATATTTCAAAAAATACAGAGGATATGTCTAAATCAGCGGAGTGGGTAGTGAAGTATCTTTTCGCCGTCTGTAGTTTGTCCTTTAGTGCTACCTTATGTAGTTATTTTTTTCCTTCTCAGGAAAGCTCCAGACTACAATTTTTCTAGAATTTCTTTGTCAAGGTATCCGCTGGGTCTGAAAAGCTGAAAAAGAAACGGTGCAGTCATTTAATGGCCTTCAATTGCAAAGCCATTTGCTTCCACTTGTGCATTTAAATTTGGAGGAGAAACCCAAATGTTTAGCTTAATTGCCCTACTATGAAATGCAGAGGTTTATGAAAGGACGCTAACAGCCTGTCCCCGTGCCATCATTGAGAAAGCTCACCGGGTATACGATAATAGGAAGGAGAAAAACATAAGCATAAAGGGGGAAAAATTATATTTAAGTCAACCTGGCAAAAGATTTCGTGGTACAAAGAAAAATTAAATCAAACAGTAGGGTTCTTTTCAATTCAGGCCTTTTAGAAAATGGGCGAGACGCGAAGTTCTTTATTTGTCAGACAAGCGACACAGCTAATAAGTGCTAATTGCCCAGAATGGCCTCTCAGTTATGTCAGTTAATTAAAAACCGTTCTAATACATACTGACCAAACCCCTGTGTGGTAAGCAGAAAGAAAAAAAAAACCCAGAAGGTACATTGAGTGGGCTGAGATGTTGAATAAAAAAGAAAGAAAGAAAAGGGAAGAGAGAGGCAAAAAAAAAAAAATCAATACTGATTTAGTTGAAGCAGAATTGAGCCATTTTGTCTGTAGTTGCTTTATCTGTACAGCCCCCTGGCCATCAGTGTGGGGAAACATTCATGGAACGAAGGCATTTAGCAAGAGTAATCATCATCATCCTGAAGTGCTTATCAAAAATGAAGACAAAATGCAATTAGGCTAGATTTACAGTCAGACCAATAATCACCATTCAGATGCTCCAGCTGAATGTCAAATACAGGATGCTAAACCATGACATTTGTGTTCGATTGCTTTCTCCTCCTTTTTCTCCTGATCTCTAACCCTCCTCCATTTTCTTTCTTTTTATTCTTTTTTTTTGCATTTATAAAATATTTCAGTCATGATGCAGCACAGCTGAATAATTGTCATAGAGTCAAATGCTTGCAGATGGTTAATGGAAACACAAAATTAAATGAACAGCAGTAAAGAAACTCATACAAAATTAAAGAACTCTATTGCAAATTTAAAGGGTCATTTGGTTTCATCAAAAATCAAATAATATGAATATGTTATCCTCTGCATGAAAGAGACTATGTTAAATTGTTTTGAGAGCTGAAAAATGAACAATCAATGATGTGCTAATGAAATTTGTGGAAAAATCATGCACTATTGAAATGCAAGGTAAATAGTCAAGTAGTATTTGCAGAAGACCTTCGTTGGGGAACTTTTTAAAAACTTTGGCTTACACTTTACTTGGATTATTGAATTGATGATGAAAGATGAAGCAACTTTAGATTGTCAGAAAAGAGAAATGAGTGTTGTTAAATTAAGCTGACTTCTATCTGAGCTACAAAATGAATTAAATAGTTACTTTTATCAAAGCATTTTGTCAGAAAACTTTCCCTCAATATGTCAGATATCTAACAACTTTAAACACATTTATGATTTGTCCAATGAGTGAAATCAATGACCCCATTCATCTACAGGAACCTACGGATGGTTTCAATTGAATAAGCTTGCATCCGAGTGGATTTTTTACTATATATATTAAATATTCATATATGTAATATATAAAATGATACATATGTAAATTTGGGGGACATCAAAACTGTTTTTCTGATGAAGCAGTAGACATGAGGCACCGTGGTGTCATTCAGGAGTGAGGTTGAGTTCCAGATTCTTTAAACATAGGTCAATCAATGTTTTAATCAAATGCATTGCATTTTCTATTCATTCATTTTAATTCTCCATTATGCTCTGTACTCACAGGGGAACCCAGAACTCAATGTATTTTGTTCCTCACAAATATGATTTTCTTCTTCAGGCTGCTCATATCAAAGGGAAAGAAAAATAAAGACATGCAATTGAGGCTTCGCTGAAAATAAGAGACATTTGTGGCACAGCCATGAATGTCTAGTTAATAGATTAATATTAGGATCTTACAGAGTTTTTGTAATAAGTCAGTTTTCCATAGAGGAAAGAAAGGCGGTAAAATAAGTATATTTGGGAAAAAAAACAGTTTGAGAAAAGTTAGAACTTTTATTTTCTTGATAAATCTCTTCAAATGAGTCACTTTTTGTCAAATGCAAAGTAAAATGTCTCTAATATTGCACCTATCCTTTTCCATTTCATTGAGACTCACTTTTTTTGTCCTATGGAAACTCTAAATTATCAGTTGCTTATGATAGAGAGGTTACAGAAGTGAATGCAGTGACCCTGAGATCTATTGGACTAAGAACAAACCCTGGGGTCATTGGACTAAATACAAACTCTTTAAAAAAAAATCTCAAACAAATGTAAAATTTAGCTATTTTAGGGACAATTTCCAGGAGGTCGTAAGCTTTACAAACAGTACAAGCAACTTCAGAAAGCTTCAGAAATGTGTCATCCCCAGTAAAAAGCACACCAATTAGTTGTCCAGCTCTAATGAGTCAACCTTGAAAATATATATTCAAGACATTCTATACTTACTGGAAGTATGGTACAGCAATTAGTAGGGAAGAAGGTTATGAATTTTAAAGAAAGTGAGGAAGGATAAATGGGAGGTGGTGGAAATTGAGAAGAGATAACATAAATGTGATTAAAATATAGTCTCGAAAAAAAGGTGTGAAAAGAAAAGACTTCAAAGGTTTTGAATCATTTGAAAAAATAAAATGATTAACTTAACAAAGTTAAAAAATCCTTTTATATGCATTTTAAGTGTAACTTCAAATTTGAAGTTTACCTAAACTTTCTGATAAAATACTTACCAGTACACTGATTTTTACATAACAATAGTATATTTGCCCCTTCAAATCATTCATCTGTGATGTGGGTTGTCCTTCTGTATGTGTTGCTTTTATTGGCTGAAGAATGTTTGGTCCAGTGGCTTAGCAGAGTAAACCCAGGAAGGAAACGAAACAGAGGTAGAGAGAGATAGTAGGTAGAGTCAAAGAGACGCCACATAGCTGCTGAAGGAAAAAGATGCCTGAACCTTACTCAATAACCACAGGCTTGTGGTATAAACAGATGGATAGAAATGGATTAATTTAAGATGTAATAGCAAGCTAGAAATATTCCTAAGTCATTGACCAAAAATGTTATAATTAAAATAGTTTTGTGTGGTTATTCAGGTCTGGGTGGCTGGGAAATGTACAAGAACTCTGCTATTACAAAACATCTGTTTACTAAATATTGACATATTATCTATGGCACAAGAAAAGTAGTACTCTTTGAAGATCCAACAAAAAATGCAATTATTTTCATACATGTTTGCAAGAAAGGTAAATTCATCAATGCTACGGAAAAGTATTGCTCTGTTTTTCAAATTAAATAAAATAATTCATTTTACTGTCCTAATAAAATCTTGGTAAAATGTATGTCAAATCAAATATTTTTTAAAGGTAGTGCTAAATTGTAATTTGTAAAAATATCCCATCCTTATTGAAGTCATATCAAGTGTAAAGTTGTATTCAATTAGATACAATAATGTTTAGTGTATGTCAGAATTATATAATTATATAAATGTATTCTCTTTTTTAATAAGTTACTTTCCACAAGTTAATCACTATTTATTGCCAGTTTCTGAAACATATATTATGCCTTTCATTAAGATGCCAGAGCACCGTTCATGGTGCAGGAATACTCTGGAGGTTAAGGAAGATAAGCATCTCTTTTTCAATGCATTACAAAGTATATGTGTGCGTGTGTACATTAAATCACAAAGTAAATGTCAGTATATACATTATAAACTAAGAAAACATCAGTATGTACATTGTATGTTCAAGAGCTCTCTAGATCTTTAAAAATGGAAAGTCAGTTCCCTTGGATGGTGTCTTAGTGTTGGCCTGCCCAAATATATTTCCAGTAATCAGCATTGTTTGACCACTTGCCACAAGAATCTGTCAAAGCCCTTCCTTTAAGACAACCGTCTACTATTATAGCTGTTATAGCAGGCAGATATGTTTGCCTTTCCATAAGTTTTCAGGCAGTGATTTATGTGGGTCCCCTTTCCTGAATTTGAATAATCTCTTCAAGACCACCTTAGTTTCAATGTTTTCCACAGGTCTGATGAAGCCCTTGCTGTGACCTCATTTTTTTTTCTTGTACTAATTCACTGGGACTGACTTGTAAAAGCTCTCAGAAGGTTTATTCATTTGTCTCCAATCTACTAAGCAGTATCCCAGAGACTGTCCCTCGGATCCAATGATAGGCAGCTTTAGGATGAGCAGGGAGGCAAAGGAAAAATATCACCCTGATTCACCGTGAATCAACACACACAGGGTAAAAGCAAAAATACATGTTAGGCTTGTCAGAAGATAGAAATTATTGCTTGATACCTTGAGGTATTCTTAGGAACTTAACTTGAAATGAGAATGGAGAAGGTAGAGGACAGAGAATATTGAAAGTGTCAAAAGTCATGTGAAATATTTTATTAAGTAGATGTTTGTGAGTGACAAGACTTGAATACCAATTCGATATTTAAGAAAGCTTCATATAGCAAGGATGGAATGCAAATACATAAGACACCAAAACCCACAACTTAAAGATGAAAAGTCTACAGGTTTGTCCACCATCTATAAAAAAGCCAATCTCTCTCTCTCTCTCTCTCTCTCTCTCTC
>LOEQ01006707.1:27903-44019 GCA_001685075.1 Bramus lutescens | reverse complement strand
CAGGTCCTGGCTATTACAAATAATGCTGCTATGAACATAGTTGAACAAATGCTTACAGGTGTTTTAACCAAAAAAAAAAACAAAACTTGTATTGCAATACATGAAAGCGAGCATTATAAAGACATTTCTGAAGAAGCAGAAAATAAAACATGAGATCCCTTTCCCAAACATGAGATTTATTTTTTCGACAAATATTTTATTTATCTATGCATGGGTTTATGTATGTATGCATGCAAACATGTATGTGAGAATGTACATAAGTGTGTGTAAAAGCAGGGCCTTTCACTTAACATGGAGCTCACCAGTTGGCTAGGCATGCTCACCAATGAGTTTAAGGGATCCCCTATCTCCTTTCACACCTCCAGCACTAGGATTACACATACGCACCGCCTTGCCTGACTTCTTACATGATCCCAACTCTGGTCCTCATGCTTGTGCACAGGCATTTTACTGACTGAGCCGTCTCCTCAGCTCAAGGCAGGAGGCTTATTGTAAAGCCACAGCAAACAAGACAGTATAATATTGGGAGAAGTAGAAGGACAGAAGGAACAAAAGGGAATGGTTCCAAACAGATTCTTATAAAATGGAGGTTTGATATATAATGGCAGATTTAGCACCGTAGTGGAATGAAAAAGAGACAGCCTGTCATTTTAAGACCTGTGGTAGAGCTGAAGAGATGGCTCTAACTGTTAAAGGCACTAACTGCTCTATCAGAGGATCGGAATTTAATTTCCAGCATCCAGTGTGATTAAGAACTGCCCATAATTCCATTTCCATGTGGGAAATACAACACCCACTTCTCTCAATCATGAGTACCACTCGTGCATGTGGTACACAGACATGCATGAAGGCCAAACACCCGCACACATAGGATGAAAATAAATAGACCTCCAAAGATTTACATACACTTGTGAGCCACCATGGATTCCATGGGAATGGAATCTGAGTCCTCTGGAAGAGTAGCCAGTCCTCTTTTAAAGAAAGAAAGGTTATTTTCATAGTTTTGTGATTTGATCTCAACTGAAATTCTGTAATAACAATCATGCATAGAGGTCATGTTGCTTTGGGGGGAAAAGAAAGAAAAGAAATATCCTCTCTCACTTCATTTCAAACACATTTTATTTTAGTTTTTTTCATATAATGTATTTTGACCATATTCTTTCCCATTCTCCGATTCCTCTCACAACCCTCTGTATCTCCAGTCCCAGGGGATTCTCTGCCCATTTCTGGCCTCTGTGGGTACTGCATGCATGTGGTACATAGACATGCACGTGGTGCACAGACCTACATGCAGGCAAAACACCCATATGCATAAGTAAATAAAATAAGTAAATAAAAACCTTCCAAGAATTAAAAAAAACATTTAGCTCTTTCCTTTATAAATCTAGTTAGCAAGTGATTTTAGTAATTTGAGGCTTTTTTATTTTTGAGGTTTTTAGATTTTGTTTTTATTTTTTGGTCAACATAGTAGATGTTTACTGGGATTATTGATCCTCTCAAAGAACAAGGTTATGCTTTTGCTCATAGTCTCTACTTGTATTGCATAGTTTATTCATTTCATTCTTCTCATTTGAATTCTTTCCTTCTTGCTTGATTAATGCTTACTCTGCTCTTTTTTTTCTAGCTTCCTCACCACAAAGCTCAATTTATTAGTTTGCAGTTTTTATTCCTCCTGGACTCCTGTGCAAAAGAGTCTGAGCAGTTTGCCCAGGCTAGTATCAAACTCCTGGACTCAAGGAAATTCTTGTCTGTGCCTTCCAAGCGCTGGTACTACAGGCATGTGCCCACAATATATGTTCTTCCTCCTCCCCCTCATTTTCCTCTTCCTCCCTCTCCTCTTCCCCCACTTTTCTTCTTCTTTTGCATGCTGGGTACTGAGCCTGGGCCTTATGCTTGGTAGTCACAGGTCTTTTACTCATGTATCATATAGGTGCTTGCAATTAGAAATTTCTCTACTTTTTTTTTACCAGCTGTATCTTGTAAGTTTTGATATACAAGCCTCCATTTTCATTCATCTCAAGTTATGCTCTAGTTTCTCTTATAATTTACTCATAGATTTCTAAGTCAGTTTATTAATTTTCATTTATTTATGAATTTCTGAAAATTTTCATCCATCTCTAACTTTATTACATTATATTAGTGTTTTTGCAGAACAGCATATTTTTTCATATTATTTCTAACACCCTGAGGGTATTTCTACTTAATTTTTAGACTAGCATATGATTTACTTACCTCAAGAGAACATTTTATGTTTAGTTGAGAAGAATATGTGTTTTGTTGCTGTAGGAGAAAATTTTCTACATGTAGCTGGTAAAACTGTTCAGTTTCTAGTACTGGTCAAGTCCTCCATTTCCTTGTGAATCCTATCTGTAGTTATCCTAATTGTTCCCAAGAATAGGATATTGATTGATTTGTCTATTTTTCCATTTAATTGTCTAATTTTACCTTATATGTTTAGTTATTTTTTAAGTGAAAATATATTTGATAGTATGTTTTTGAGTGGATTAAACTTTTTTTTTACATTTTAAAGAGTATTTAATTGAAAAAAACTCAAAAGACTTATTAAGAACAAAGATTTCTAAGTATGTTACAAGAAAATACAAATTTCTACTTGTCATAAAATTTTCAGATCAGTATCAAAAGATACACTTGAAAGAAAGTATCACTTTCAGTATTTTTAAGTATGCTTTTCTTTGTTACTATTATTTTTTATGAGTGCGGTTGTTTTGCCTGCATTTATGTCTTTGCACTACATGGTGCCTTGGAGGACAGAAGAGGTTATTGATCCACAGAAACTTAAATTATAGACACTTGTGAGTCACCATGTGGGTGCTGGGAATTGAACCCATGTTCTCTGGGAAAGTAGCAATTTTCTCTATCACTGAGCCATCTCTCCAGCCCATTCCCCTCGCCCCCTAAAGCAAATAGTTAAGCAAAACAAAAAGCAAGGCTAAAAATCAACAAAACTGGCTATAAAAGAAACAGGGAATATCATTGTCTTAGTTAGAATTTCTATTGCTGTGAAGAGACGCCATGACTGTGACAATTCTTTTAAAGGAAAAAAATATTTAACTGGGTACTTGCAGTTTCAGAGATTTAGTCCATCACCATCATGGTGGGCCATGGTGGCATGCAGGTAGACATGGTGCTGGAGAAGGAGCTGAGGGTAAAGAAGGAGCTACACCTTGATCCTGCAGACTGCAAGACATGAACTGTCTCACTGGGCGTGGCTTGAACATATATGAGACCTCAAAATCCACCTCCACAGAGACACACTTCCCAATACTGCCATTCCCTCTGGGGGCCATTTTCTTTCAAAGCCCTGCAGTCATCATAATGCAAATTCTGATGTCTATTGGCTCCATGAGAAAAGTTTAATACTTACAATTAATAAAAGTAAAATATTTGCTATCAAAAATATTTGCAATCAGGCTGGCTAGAACACCAACTATCCAAACTTCCATCTACTGCTAACTGGAAATAAATAAACCAGAATGCAATATTCAAGAAGAAACAATGTAACATATTACCAATTGTATGTGAGCTTGCACATATGTGTAAAGAATATATCCATTTGGTGGCAAATGTGTAGCTTATGTACAAGGTTGTTTTCGTAGTTGCCTTTTGGAAGGGGGCCTGACTGAAAAATGAAGACTTTGCATCCTCTTTGTAGCTTTTGAAGCTTTCCTTTCAGCAGACACCATGTGTTTACAAAAAGAAAAAAAAAGGAGTAATGAAATAAGCTATATCTGGGGTTTATGTTCCACTAAGTAGATCTAATATATCAAATACAACCAAATAGTCCCATCAAATACAAGTCATGAAGCACCGTGATTCATAAATAATAACCAACAGTTATTAAAATATTTCACATTTTATATTATCCAGAGGAACTTCCACTATTAAGCTGTCAGAGATTTGTAACAATAAAGTCTTAATAGCAATCATTTTTTGAAAATATATAGTTCTGTAATCACTGGTTTTAAGGTATAATGAGTATTATACTACCTTGACCTACAGTCCCCCTTCTCTAACAACTGAGCTAGTGGATGGAATTTATACTATATATATTTAAAGTAAGTAAAATTAGCAATTATGAATGCTGCTTCTCTTAAAGATGCACCAACTTCTTTATACATACCTCGAGAACCCTGTTTTGTTATTGCTCACTGCTACTAGAGAAGAGTGAGTTTTAAGCCACTGGTAGATTGTGTTTTCACGCTTGGTTCTTTTGGTCACTCTTTATGCCACCTAAGGTGCTATAACATTTGAATAATTTAGTCCTATGCCTTGTTTCCACATCATAAGTACTCTCTATTGTGTCGGTGGACAGAAGCTGACACTTCTGGGTAGTTTATAATAGAATGAAGCTTCTGGCCCTTAGAATAAGTGATTCCTGGAAATTCTGTAGCAGTATTGTTAGTTCATCCAGATATGAGGAAAGATCAAGAAGCTGAGGCCCCGTCGGAGCACCGGCAGAGTAGGCTATGTACTTCCACTGCCAACTCACAACAATGCTTGTACCTAGAAACATTTGCATAGAATCCATGGAATTCACACAGAATCCAAGGCAGACAGAAGTTTTGGTATGTATGTTCATTTGTAAATGGTTCTGATGACAGCGGCAACAGAAAGTATTCACTCCTGGCCTGAGGCAGAGGACTCCCAGTAATAATAGCAAATATCAAACTGAGTAGGATAAATATTCCCAAAAGAAACCACATTTGGTACTTGTAGGTTACTCTTAATTCCTGGTCCCATCATTAAAAATGGAACATGGGCACAATCTTCGTATGTACTCACTTTATAGAACTGCCGCTGCTCCTCAGCCATCTCTGTGTATATAACAATAGTTTTCCCGAAGAAGAAAACTTGAAGAGCCAAAATAATCTCAGCTACCACGGCATCTTTCTCAGCATGCCTAGCATAACAAAAAAACCCTCTAACATTCTTAATTTCCTTTTCAGTAAACAGCCCGGTGAAGCTTTTTGTATAGCAAGAATCATAATCCACAGGGCGTATCTCTGACAAAGGCAACCACTTTGAGACTTTAATGACACCACAAGCTACATTTTCAAGCCAATAAAGAGGTTGTGTGAAATGTTGAAGAGCCAAAGTTTTCTCCTGGAGATGGCGAAGGGTAAGCGTGTGGTCAATTCAACCCCACACAAAGGACAAATGGTTTAGTGTAGTTAGTTGCATCCTGTCTTAGCCAATCGACCATTTTGTAAGTATCCTACCAGTCCCCTTCCGTCACTCCTTTCTATTTATATTGGAGATAATATTAATCATAGGCCTGCCCCCTGGTCTGAGTCAGACTGCAACATCTCTTGTCCATGTTTCCACACAATCACTGATGGAGTGATGACCTGGAGTATAGTCTACTTTCCCAAATATGTGTGTCTGACAGCCTTGCTTCTCCATGACATCCGTCCATGTTGTATAATTTGGATCGAGACTCCAAAGAGCCCACTGCACGCTGCTACGCGTGGTCGACACCAGAATGGAGTTTGTGGAGGCATTCCGAAAGGAGGTGCTGTGTACTTTCATGAAGCTGATGAGTGGAAGTTTTACCGAGTGGCTCCCTGGTTGTAGTGTTAACATTTCCATCAAAGAAGTCACTGGCAAACAACACCGCATTAGGTGTCTTGGCCACTCCCATCCTCAGCTCCTATGCGCTGCAGTCATTGCCCCAAGTGCAACACTCACAGCAGTAGCACAGAAGACAGAGGCGTCCGGAGGCAGCTGTTGAGGGATGAGGAGGGCTAGGACTCTGGATTTTTCATTTGCTTTCTATATACTACAGTGGGATTGAACTTTTCTCATTACAAAGTGTGTCTTTTATGTTCCAGTATTTTTATCTTAAATCTACCTTGTTCTGCTTTCTTTATTTAAAAAATATTTTATTTTATTTATTCCTTAATAATTTTATACATGTATATAATGTATTCTGCTCATAAACATCCCTTATCCCCTCTTGTGATCAACTCCCATTCCCTCTGTTCTCTTTCTTCTTCCCAGCAGCATGTCCCTATCCTGTTTCTATGTTTGCCCAGATTTCTTGTGGTTGCTTTGTGCTTATCTTTCCCCTTTCTTTTACATTCAGTGTATTTTATATTTTTGAATCTAAAATATGTTTTTAAAGTAGCATGTATTGGATATTGTTTTACTCCATTCTTGAAGCCTCTGCCTGTTAGATAGCTTATTTGATACCACCTATGTCATTATTTTGGAGATAAGCCTGAAGTCTAAGCTGTTCTGTGTTAGCCTCCCAAGTGCTGGGATTCCAGGCATGTGCTGCCATGCCCAGCTTCAATATCATTACTGGTATAGTTGAATTTATGTCCACCTGTTTCTTGTTGTCTATATGTATTACGTCTGTTTCTTTTGCTTCTGTATTATTCCTTTACTGATATTTTTATATTAAGTAGATTTTAAATGCAAAATTTTAATTTAGAAAAAAATTTTATACTTTTATTAGTGCTCTTATAAGCCTAGCATATTTATATTATCAACTTTCAGGTCTCTATTAAATTGTTTACAGTGAAATATAGATGACAGTCTTATATTGAACAATATTGCTTATGACTATGGATTATAAAAATGTTGTACTAACAAATATATATCTTTTGGACAATATGAAATGGTTACATATTGTATGGTTCTAATTATATAACATTGTAGAAAAGGTAAAAATAGATACTATAAATATGTCAATGGCTGCCAAGATAGTAAAAAAAGAATGAGTGAGCCATAGGATAGAGGATTTTGAGAACTACGAAACTATTTGAATGACATTGTGATGATGGAAACATAGTCATTATACATTTGCCACACAGAGTAAATCCAAATGTGAACTATGGGCTTTGGGTGATAGCTATGTGGGCTCATCAATTGTCCTAAGTGCACTGCTCTGATAGATGGAGAATATTGGTAGTGGGGGAAGAACTGGAAGTAAGCAGGGAGTGTTAGCTTCACTTTATGCTCCATTTTGCTGTGCCCCAGAACTGTTCTAAATAAAGCCAATTAAAATGTATTGTTATGAGGGCTGGAGGTGCAGCTCAGTAGCAGAGCTTTGACACAGTATGTGTGTGACCCCGAGTTCCATCCCCAGCACTGTAAAGAAAATTGCTATGTGCATTTGTTTCATATTTTTAAACAGATGAAAGCCTGAAAACTTATTGTAACCATAGCACTTTAAGGTTCTTTCACTTTTATTTTTTGAGATAGGGTCTCTCTTTGTAGACCTGGCTGCCTGAAGCTTGGTATTTAGATCAGGTTGGCCTTCATATTCCAGAGATCTACCTGTCTTCACCTTCCAAGTGCTGAGAGATTAAAGAAAGACCTGTGTCATCATGACTGGCCAGATTCTTTTATTTTGGGTAGATGATGGTAGTTAAATTTGGACCTGGCTATGTATACTGATATGTCTCCATCCAAATTCAGTGTATTTTCCAAGCCTGTCTTTCTCCATGATACTGTCCTTGTCTATAACCAAGTTAGAAAGCATTGACTTCCAAAATGCTCAGTTCCAATCCCAACAAATGAACAGTAAGACTCAGTAAGCAGGCTAATTTTCAAAGTTGCCATAGCTTTCTTCCTTTTTGCTACCTGTAAAGGTCCCTGTACCACCATATTTGAAGGCTCCTTCTGTCCTTAATCTCCTCAAGGAGCCAGCTTCTTCCCTTGGACCCCCAAAATGACAATAGCTGGAAGGTAACTGCCCCTCTCCCAGACCTTGCTAGAAGTCAATCAGTACCTGCCTCCTACTCATCTACCAGGATGAAGTGTGGAAAAAGTTTTGACATCACACTTGGAAAATTTCCTGACTCGGGATCAAAGGGATTAGAGAAGAAAGAAGACAAGCTAACGATTAAAGCAAGAGTTGGGGATACTCTTTCTTTGCAGCTATTCCTAGCAGTACTGTACTAGCATGTGATTGGCCCAATTTAACCCAACTTTCTATCTGTGAAAACAGGGAAAACTAATCTGTCTGGGCTCACAAATGACTCAGGGGAAAGTGTGTCTGTTGCTACCATAATGAGGTCTGACCAAAGAAGTCTGGGAATTTTTATAAATAAATAATGAAAAAAAGATTCTGCTTGTAAACACCATGCCTTTCCACAGCATCATTTCTTTTCTTAGCCAGTTTTTTTTTTAAGGAACAGATTGTTTTGTTTTTGTTTTTTATCATTGAATAGATACGAACTTGGCTGGGAATGGAGGACCACAGGTTATAAGGGATTTAGAAGGTACACATCTTGACTTCAAAGTTCTTATACTCTTACTTGAGAAAGAAAACTTTCACTGGAGAGGAAGGATGGTAATAGACTAGTGGATATTCTAGCAGTTCATAGTGTATGGTCCTTCCTATCAGGAGCAAGGCTGAGTTTTTATGAGAGGAAGTTTTGTGTGGCTAATAAACTGTGAAAAATGAGGATACTGGCCAGACATGGTAGGATATGCCTGTAAAGCACAAGAGAGGCTGAAGAATAACAATTGTGAGTTCAAGGCCAGCCTGGGCTACATAAAATCTATCTTTAAAACCATGAGGGTACTGTATATGTTTCTTAAGAATGAAAGACTAGCTTGGCGGTGGACCACGTGTGGAAATTAGGGTCGTGAGTCCTCCGTCTCTGTCCACCATCTCTGAATTTCAGGCCAGCCTGGTCTACAGAGTTAGTTCCAAGACAGGCTCCAAAGCTACAGAGAACCCTGTCTGAAAAAAATACAACAAAATAGACAAAATTATTTGAAAAGTTGCTTTCTCTTAAAGAAGGACTCTGCTAAGCCAGGTATGGGAGCACACACAGGTCTGAAATCTCAGATTAAGTGAGATCCTATCAAAGGAAGTAATGGAGGAAGGGAGAAAGAGAAGGAAAGAAATAACAGGGAAAAATAAAGCTCTCCTAAAGCCTGCCTGGATCTGTTCTTTAAAGACGTTAGCAGATTGCAGAAGCCTTATTTCCTTGACCTTCATTTCCATCACCAGTGTTGCTGCCCGTGTAAAGAAGAAATAGGACACCGCTCCTTGGACAGTGCTACATCTCAGCTGCCCTACAAGTTTAGACTGACCTTTCATCTAGTTAAGGCCCAGGAGAGATGGTTGACTCCATCAAGGAAAAGTGGTGAGAGGCGTGACCCTATATGGAAAGTACCTTATGCTTGGTGAGACAGTGCATACCAAATTAGTAAAGTAGGGGCACTCTTCTCAATGTTCTGCTTTCCTGATGGACAGTAATTTCATGTGATTTGTTTATTTGTCCCCCAAACTAAAGAGCAAATAGCGTTGAGAGTGGTGATCACATCTGTTTTTCTCTCTGCATCCAGTACCACTATCTGAGGCAATGTGTTGTATTAACCATTTCGTTTATGGATGGATAGATTCATTACTTAACAGATTTATTAAAGTAGACTTCCAGCCTGAAAAGGTGTAGATGAAAAGGAGCAAATAAGTGGGAACAGACAGTGAAAAATAAACTGAGTTCTTTGTTGGGAGACAAAGAATGACTACAAGAAGAGAATGGGCAATATGAGTTAATAACCTTGTATAACTGTAGTAAGAAAGTAAGGGTGGAGACAAAAACCAATGATCGTTGAGCATCCTCTGACTGTCTAGAACTTTACTGTGTATGAATTTATTTCATCTCCACAATCCCAGAGATGAGTACTATTATGATACATGCTTGAGAGATGAAGAAGAATTGGGACCCAAGAGATTAACTAACTTGCTCATGATGCCCTCTTGAAACTCATCTTCCACTGGTTTTGTGTGTTTCTGAGCTTACTCTGAGATGGCATTCTGGTTGACATTGTTTCGGTTCACTTTGCCAGGTCTGTGTGAAAAGCCTTAGAAGATAAGCTTCCCCGTGGTATAAGCAAAAGGCCAGGCATAGTTACTAGCCCTCATGAACTATTTCAGTACTCAGTACTCAGGAGGCAGAGGTAGGTGAAGCTCTGAGTTTGAGGCCAACCTGGTCTATAGAGTGAGTTCCAGGACAGCCACAGCTACACAGAGAAACCCTATCTCGAAAAACAAATAAGTACAAAATAATCCACTGTGTTCAGGTATTTCTTCTTTCAGTAACTGGGACAGGACTTGGAGAGAAGGGATATTAACCTAAGAAAATGTTTATATTCTGGCCAGTGCTATCGCTGTGAGAAAGAGTCCCTTATCTCTCAGGAAATTAAGTCAGGAGTTTCATGTCTTCTGCCAGCATCTAGGAAGATGTGACAAATTACCTTGTTACCATGCGAGTCACATTGAAATCCTCAGTATATTCCCAGCTCATCTCTGTCCCAGACGAAGTGTATAAGAATTGCACCCGGAGCTCTTTAGCTCTGCAGTTCACACACATCTCCCAAGGTGGTGTTGCTTCCCAAGGTGTTGGGATTGCATTTGATGGCATTCTACCATGAGCTGTCACTCATACCTCTGCTCCACTAGACCTGAGCTCACTTTCCAAGTATGGGGACAAAGAGAGAAGGTTTAGCATATCCAATTGGTTCTCCTTCTATAGTCTAGGATAGCACAAATATTTTGCTTATTTTCTTAGTTATGCTCTTTTCCAGGACTGCGGTTCTTGTGGGAGTCAGGTTTTTACTAGGTAAAGATATAAGAACGGACAGAATCCCCAGAGAATACAACTGGAATGCCCTAGACACTTCATAAGCAAACAGCTAGTCTTTGCTGTTTCAGGAAAACTGGCTAAACCCTACATTGAAACAGCAGGCTTTGTTCATCTGTCCTGGGCCACCTAAGTGGTGGGATCTAGAGATTCCATTTCCCCACTAATTCTAACCCTTGGCTTGGTCAGGAAAAGTAGTTTCAGTAGCTATTTCTTGTGTCAGGTGTCCCAAGCATCCCTATTGTCCACTTAGATCTTTTCCACTCATTGTTTACCAACTCTTTTTATGTCCAGTGACGTCGAGGTGGCAGACAATCCATTTTCTTTGTTCATGAGAGCCAGAGAAACAGCTGCCACCCGGAGCTGGAGAGAGAGGAAACAGGAGGCCATGGAGAAATGAGGCCATTTTCATCTATCATGTTCCCAGAGGTCTGTCCCACCAGAAGGCCTGATAACTTGTCTAGGATTTCCATCAAAATGATTGCATGCCACCCTCACAACAGCCCTCTGAGGACACCAAGGCCTGAAGAGATGAAGTGACCGGGCCACCATCACATGCAGTTACAGCAGCCCTATGCTAGGGTTTCTTTCCCCACCCTGAGTGTTGCCATGTCTAGAGGGGGGTTCCAAGAAGAGCCTCAGGACAAAGACTCTTTGATTCTCACAGATTCTGTCCATACTGTCCAGAACACAGAAACTCGGCGGCAAAGAGCAAGATAATCCTGTGCTGTACCATGCATGCTTCCTTCCAACCCCCAACTACAAGATTATTTTGTTGCTACTTTATAACTGTAATTTGATACCTTTGTGAATCATAATGTAAGTATCTGATATATAGGCTATCTGATATGTGGCCCCCAGAAGAGTCACAACCCACAGGTTGAGAACCGCTTATCTACACCGTAAGGAGGATCTTGAGCAAGTTTACTCCAGGTTCCTTTTCTTCACTTGTGTGTCTACATGAAGAGGCCAGAGAAACGAAAATAGCTTAATTCTGGCCTGCACATGCCATAGAAAAACCTTTTCCTTCATGGTCTGAGACTTAGGAATTCTGTAAGGGCAGGGCAATACAGCTTCATGGTAGAGGACTTACCTAGCAAGCACAAGTCCTGCATTCGGTTCCCAACACACACAGACACAGCGAGGGGTGGGGGGACAGTGGAGAACACATGCACAGCACAAAAGTACAAAAACAAAAGGAAACTAGGAATTCTTTAAGAACTGGTGTCTTCACCAAGGGTGCAATAATTTAATACATTCGCCATGGAAAACAGAAGTTCTCTTAGGACAGCACAAGAAAAAAAAAAGAGGCTATGGGGAGCCTCTGCACATCCTAGAAGCCACCAGAGATCTCAAGTATCTCCAGGCAGCATTATGCTGTTTTCTACATTTGTGGGTACCATGCAAGCACTCTACCAACTGAGATACATTCCCAGCCCCTCTTTTTCTCATGTGTAATGTTCCTGCTTCCCTCTCAGTTTTCTCTTCTCACCACTGACTGGAAGAACTCACAGCAGATAGAAATAATTCCACAGGGTGTTACTCTGGTTCTCTCAGCTTGCTACTATCCAATTGGGAAGGGTCTCCTGTGTATCTTTATCTGTTAGCAAATTGTGTGGCTCATTCCTGACATAGTCAAATTCTATAGCCAAATATATACATGTGTATAAGTATGTGTGTCTAGAACAGAAAGCATATATGCAAATGTTGCCAAATGTTAACAGTTTATACATAAAGGGCATGCTGATGTTTATCACCATTTACTTTTGGTTTTCTTTGATGGTGCTGTTTTGTTATTATTTTGCTGTTGTTTTTTCCCAAGACAGGGTTTCTCTGTATAATAGTCCTGGCTGTCCTGGAACTCACTCTTCATTTGAGTTATTGCCTATTTCTAGAAAGTTTTCCCCCCATTTTGTGCTCAGTGGGAAAAACCTTGTTCCATCCCTAGAGGCTAAGGTTAGATATACCTGCCTTCCCAAAGCATTTCTTGATCTCATGTCCCTTTAACTCCAATATTCTTCACTTAAGAGAGGTGAAGAATACTAGGGGCATAGAAAGTGAGATATAGGTAGCTATTGGGATATGAGAAGGTCATATTAAATGAAGGGGGAGTTAATAGTTTGTCCCAAATTTTTACTTGGAAAAATACTACAAATTGAAAATAACCTTGATAAATACCAACATACTCTTCGTGTAAATTGATGACATCTTACATTTACTTGTATGTATTCTTTTATAAACCATATATAGGTAGTACTCACAGGAATGTATTTGCCTGCAGCATTAGAAATGAAATTTCAATCATACCACTTCACAATTAAATACTCCTAATATCTTCTAAGAATAAGAGGACCCTCTCCTTCTCATGCATAGCCATATAGCATTGTCATATTCAAATATTATAACTATTTTAATAGAACAGAATAACATCAAATCAATGTTCTAAAATTGCCTCCTAAATATTCTAGTGGTTTGTGTTGACAGGATTTAATCAAGAACTATGGGTTTCATTTTGTTGTCTTTTTAAGTTTTCTTTAATCTAGATTCTGAAAGACTACTTCTGTTTTTCCCCTTTTATTAATACTAATATTTTTCGAGAGTCAAGAAAATTTGTCTCATAAACCATCTGAATTAATGTTATTTGATTTCCTGCTTCTGCTGGTTAGTTTTATGTCAACTTGACACAGGGAGCCTCAATTAAATAAATGTTTCCATAAGATTGGCTATAGGGCATCTTTCTGTGATTGATGGGAGAGGGCCCAGCCAGTTGAGGGTGGTACCATGCTTGGGCTGGTGGTACTGAGGCCTATGAGAAAGCAGACTGAGCAAGTCATGGGGAGCAAGGCCGTAACCAGCACCCCTCCCTCCATGGCCTCTGCATCAGCTCTTGCGTCCAGGTTCCTGTCTTGTTTAATTTCCTGTCCTGACTTCCTTTGATGATGAACTGTGATGTGGAAGTGGAAGCCAAGTACTCCCTTTCCTCCCCAACTTGCTTTCAGTCGTGTTGTCCATGGCAGCAATAGTCACCCTAGCTAGGACACAACAGCATCAGCTAGAGGCTCATATATCACTAACAATGACCCTGTTATTAGCTGTAGTAAATTTGATGACTTCACTAAGATGTAAATTTTCTGAAATTCTTCATTGCAAATGTGCATTTTTCTTTGAAAATAATGTCATCTTTGGAGTAATACTTAGAGACTGAAATGACCTGAAAAGATGTTACTAGTTGTTTTAGAATCTATAGATTCAATTGCTGTATTGATAAAAATAGAAAAGGACCTTAAGAAGTCACATGTTCTTTGAGGTACTTACCAATAGCAGCCACACCAGATGTGATATTATGGCACCTGCTTTTAGTTCCAGCACTTGACAGGCAGAGGAAGGCAGATCTTTATGAGTTGTCAGCCAGCCTGTCTATAGAGTTCCAGGCCAGCCAGAACAACATAAGATGTGTCTCAAACAAAAGCTATAATAATGAACCAAGACAGGCACTTTATTTAAGTTAAATCATTTATCTTTATACCAATATAATGGCTGCACACCTAGGAAAACCGAGGTTCAGAGAGGTGAAGGTCACAGAGTTATTATGAGCAGAAATGAGGCGGGGAGATGGCTCAGTGAGTAAAAAGGTTTGCTCTGCAAGCATGAGAAACTAAGTTCAAATCCCCAGAACCCCCTTGAAAACCTGGTCATGACTGACTGTACATGCCTGTAATCCCAGCACTGAGGAGCAAAACAGGTGGATCCCAAGAGCTCACTGGTCAGGCAGCCTAGCCAAAATGGCAAACCTCCAACTCAGTGAGAAACTCTGCCTCAAGGCAATAGGTACACAGTAGTAGAGCAGGCTTCTATATGGGTCTGCAAACTCACATTCTTGGGTAAACAGACACACACAGAGGGGGTGAAGAGCCAGTACAGTGGGGGGGGATAGNAGTTGCCAGTAATCTTAGTATTCAAGAGATAAAGGCAGAAGGATTGTGAGTTGCAGGCTAACCTCAGCTACCTAGCAAGCCCCTCTCCAAAAGGATTGAACATGTAGCCTATATTATGCCCTGAATTTGATGTCCAGCACCACAAAATTAAAAGTGGCTACTAGATTAAATTCTAAAATCCATGTTTACACAGTATAATGTAGTCCTTAATAAATAATTTCACCTGACTTAAGAAAACTCTTCAAGAGTTTTCTTTTTTCAAGAGTTCCAGATTCGTGACACTCCTGAGAATGAGGGAGCAGCGACAATGAACTTTCAAGGGGGGGCTTCACAGATGATGCCATTGAGAAATCAATTGGCATTCCTGTGGTCTTACAGCAAATGAACTACTGAACTCCGATGTTGATGGAGAGACCTTTAGATCTGGCTTACGAGTTTGACTTTGATTTAAGAGGCAGCTGAGAGCCCCTGTGATTTCTGACTACTGCTTGCTGAATCTAGAATGAGTTCATATTGGATGAATGTCATTCACTGCCCTCAGTGTGATGAAATGCAGCTGCCTGATCATAAACAGGTTTGCAGGATTTCATGGGAAAGCCTCGTGTTATCTAACCACCCATTCTATGTTTGGCATGTTTGAATGGCTCTCCTTAGGCTCACTGCTCTCTCTCCTGCGTGGTGCAGGGAAACTTCTCCTCTTAAGATATAACTACTTCAAGGAGATCTCTCACACTCACCCTCCACCCTACATCCTCTGCAGACAGGAAAGAAGTCTTGCAATGTATGATGAATGAGTGTGGTCCATGGCTTCCCTCCTAGTCTACAAATGTTTGCTTGAGAATGCAAAGAAAATGTGGCAGTGAAACATACTCAACACATATACTTACATACACACATGTATACATGTGTACACCCAAAGGCACTAACATGCATATGCACCAACTACACATAAACACAAATATATACCAACTCACACGCTAATGCACATATACACACAAATAAGCACCAACACGTGTACATAAACACACAAATGCACAAAAACACACATATATACTAACATGCACACACACAAATGTATGCAAACACACATAAATACACATTCACACATAAATATACAGCAACACACATACATACAGAAGCATACAGAAACACACACCTACAAAAATACATGTACCAACACACACACACACACACACACACACACACACACACACACCCCAACAATCCAAAGACTCTGTTCTGCTCAAAGGGGCCATTTGTGATGTGGGGCTTCATTGAACATTTAATTTGAGGCCACCCATTTCTTAGTGATAGAGGTGTCAGGAAAGCATGCCTGCACCTGTTGCAAAGTCTCACTGCTGGGCACAGACACACACATATAGAATATCATCCCAATTTTAACATATGTGCTCTTGAATAAAGTGCGTGTGCGTATAAAGTATCATCCAAGTTTAGCATATGTCCCAGTAAAGTAGTCAGCATCAGATATAGACACAGCACATTTCAAGCTTAGGCGAGTACTAAGAAGAGGTCATGTATGCATAGAAAGCCCC
>LOEQ01006707.1:0-14578 GCA_001685075.1 Bramus lutescens | reverse complement strand
TAATCCCAGCACTTGGGAGGCAGAGGCAGGCAGATCTCTATGAGTTCAAGGCCAACGTGATCTACCAGAGCTAGTTTCAGGACAGGCACCAAAGCTACAGAGAAATCTTGCCTCGAAAAAAAAAATTCTGGTGATTTGTATGAACTTTTCAGTGTGAGAAACGTCATGATTCCTGACTATGCTGGTGCTATTTAAGCAGGAGTTAGAAGTTCAGTTTTGTATTAGTAATGCTCACTGCTCTTTGGGGTGAAGCAGCTTCAGAGTCCGCACCTGTAGGATGACAGAGCTGGGTTTTTTCTGATCCATGGAGTTCTATTTTGGGCCACAAAAGTATTTTGGGCATCTTAGTCAGCATAGTGTCTTTCCTTAAAAATGCTTGTGAGCTATTTCAAGGATGCACATTGCCAGCATTTCTGCTGAAGAAATCCCTGCAATGAGATAGTAGATGGGGAAATACCAATTTTGACCTGATGATGATGGCAGGGAACAACAAGAAGGCATTGGGTTACTTCTAAAGAGTCGATGGCATGTGACTAGGGAGATGGCTCAGCAGTTAAGCCCTTGCCACTTGCCAAGCAAGCAAGAAGACAAAAGTTCGGATCTCCAGAATCCCCATATGCTGTGTGGCTATGGGAAAGAACCTGTAACTCCAGCCTCGGAAGGCTTAGCCATGGAAAGCTGACTAGTGAGACGAGTCATATTGTTGAACTCTGTGCTTGATTGGAACACCCTTGCCTCCATAAATAAGGTGGAAGAGCAATCCAGGAAGCATCCCAGCATCAATCTTGGGTCTCCACATGCACGTGCACATGGATGTACCCACACACATGCAACACACACCACATATGCAATACATGCACATGAAAATAAGAAAAAAAAACTAATAGATACGATGTCTTTCCCAAAAGGACCAGTATCTGAAATCCATATCCCAGAGCATTGGTTTCATCCCTATGAGTATGGGAACGGTGCAGTCAGTGCCACACCCATGTCATACTTTTAATGGAACTACCTCAAGAAAAATGCTGAGTCGTGTGAGTGCAGTTTCTATTTTAAACGTTAGTATTTGAGCATAGTTCTTATTCCTGTAAAAAGATTAAAACAAATCTTTGAATTAAATGTAATTTTGTCAAAATAAGTTCTCTGTACTGGGAACATAGCTTAGTGGTAGAGCATTTTCCTATTATGTTCAAGGCCCAGGACTGCAAGTTAGAGTTCCAATGGAGGAGGTAGATAAAGAGACAAAGTGGGATCTATGTATGAAAACATTATAATGAAACCTATTTTTGTTACTAACTTAATTGCAATTCAATATTTAAAGTCAAGGAATTTTGAGAAATAAAATAAAATAACCAATTTAATGTCTCAATAACATTATATCCAAGTTACAACCTGTCTAGATGTGGAGCCTGCAGTCCTTTCTAAGTTTTACCTCTGGTGGGTCATAGGTTTAAAATCTTTTCCAAAAGAATGAACAGCTTCAGACATGACAGCATGTCTGGGTGCAAGAGGATTCACTGAACTCCGCCATCTAGGATGGCACAGTACATTTTCAAAGCTCAGTTTTATGGACTCCGAAGACTCCAACAGTGAATGCGCAAATAGCTCCACTTCTCTGAGATAAGTAGCTGGGACAGATGCCCCATTCTGTCTAATAGAAAAGGACCAAAGTACCTCAGAGTCAGAGAAGCCCTCACTCCCTTACTCTCTTGCTGGGGACCCTGTAGCTGTCTTCAGTTTTTAGACTTCAATGTAAATCTTCCTTTTGCAGTGGTGACTTGCCTCTTTAGAAGTTGAGGAGTTCTTGTTTTTTTCCTCCTCTTCTCCCTCCTCTTCTCGCTCCTCTTCTCTCCTCTCCTTCTTTCATATCCCTCCAGTTCCTCTACCACAGTCACCTGTGCTTGATCTCAAAGGGAGACATTTCCTAAGTTGAATTTAAGGAATTTTAGGCTAGAAACAGCCTCCTGACATATACTGTGTCTTGATATGATATAGCCCCTCTTACAAAATCTACTGATACAGGCCCGTTCCTCTCTCAGAATAGAAGAGACAGCCACTCCAACTTTGCTGTTTGCCATATCCAAACAGAAATAATGGGGAATGGAGAAAAGGTATAAAATGATCAACTTCTAATCCTGAGATGGACACTTGACAGTTCTGAAGACGTGAGAGGCAGTGGATTATACTAGCAGCTGGACTGAGAGGCAAGCCAGCTTCCTTTAGCAGTGGCTCTCAACTTGTGGATCACAACTCCCTTGAGTGTAGCATAGCAGATATCGTGTGTATCCGATATTCACATCATGACTCACAACAGTAGCAGAACTACAGTCAAGAAGTAGAAATGAAAATAATTTGATGGTGGGGGGTCAGCACAACATGAGGAGCTGGATTAAAGGGTCACAGCATTGGGAAGGTTGAGAACTGCTGTGCTAGAGGGATGGTGCTGGGAATATCCCTTGGTTCCTAATATCAGTCCCCAGGGATTGTGATAGAACAAGAGGACTTCGGAAGGAGTACAGGGACTTAGAGGGAAACCACTGAAAGTGTGGGCTTACCTTCTGGCACCTCTCTAACACGATCCTTTGCCACCCACATGTGCTCTAGGCTATAACGACAGTCTTCAAGAGGAAATGAATGTAGATTGTCCTCCCGGACAGTTCTTCATCCAAGATGGAGATGAGGATGAGGACAAGAAGGCCTGCCAATTTAAGCGCTCCTTCCTGAAGAATTGCTCTGGGCTGGAGGACCCTACTTTTGGATACTCTACTGGACAGCCTTGCATCCTCCTCAAGATGAACCGGGTATCTTAGCCCTTGGGGTCTGCTGGTGTTAAGTGGATGCATGGGTAGGAGAGCATGGAAACCACATTTCTGCTGGACTCTGGTATGCACATACTGCAGCTTTGCCCATCTTTATCCACATCATCAAAACTGCAAACAACCGGACACATTGAGCAATTAAGTTTTTCCTGAACATTTCCTACACACCAACCTGCCCCTTGAGGGCCACTAGTTGAATGCAATAGAGTGTTTTTCCAATCTCGGCACTCAGAAGGCAGAGGCGGGAGGGTCTCCAAATTCAGGTCAGCCTCTGTCTCAAAAATGGAATGGAAGTCCAGAGATGGTTGGAACACAAGCAGGGTTGACATTGGGCGATGATGGAGAGTGATTCTTATGTTTTCATAGCACTTAAAAATGCACTGTTCTGGGCTGGAGAGATGGCTCAGTGGTTAAGATTACTGGTTGCTCTTCTGAAGGACCTGCATTTGATTCTCAGCTTCCACACGGCACCTGTCTCTAACTCTAATCTCAGGGGATCTAACATTCTCTTCTGGCCTCTGCAGCCATCAGACATGTATATGGTGCATGCACATACATGCAGGCCAGTCACCCATACACATACAAATAAATTAATAACCAACTTTTTAAATGCACCTTTAAAAAAAAAGTCTTCCTTGGGGAGTGCCAGAACCTTTTGTCAAATACAGTCTTATTGAAACTAGAAAGTTCTTTACATCTTTTTGGTTATTTTTTGTAGCAGTCTTTTATTCTGTGGATGGACCTAATACACAAATATTTCAGGAAGCAAGCTGGGCTACACAACTTTGAAGTTGTTTTTAACATTTCTAAAAAAGGGGCATAGATGAAATTTATGTGTGAGGAGTGATGAGCAAAGGCAGGGAGAAAAATTCCATTTTTACTGTGAAGTCTGTTTCTTATAAAGTAAATAAATAGGCCGGGGGTTTGGTGGTAGATGCTTTTAATCCCAGCAATTGGGAGGCAGAGACAGGCAGATGTCTGTGAGTTTGTGAGTTCGAGGCCAGCCTGGTCTACAGAGTGAGTTCTGAGACAGCCAGAGCTGTTACATAGAGAAACCCTGTCTTAAAAAAAAAGTAAATAAGTGAGTATATATAAATAATTAAAGTGAGCACTGGTTTTCTTTCACTAGATTGTAGGCTTTCGTCCTGAGCTTGGAGACCCTGTGAAGGTAGCCTGCAAAGTTCAGGTAAATTCTCCTTTGGAGTAAGTATGGTTAGCGCTTTTGCTTCAGCCAAACAGAGATAGTTCTTCTGGTCCAAGGACTTCTACATGGGTGGTGAGTAGGAAAAGCATTAGTGTTTTTCATAATTTTTCTTCCTTTTAATGTATTAAGGTCTTATTTCCAGAAGGCATTCAGTGTGTGTACGTGTGCATGCGTGTGTGTGTGTGTGTGTGTGTGTGTGTGATTTACACCTGTGAAAGCCAGAGGCTGAACCTCACCTAGGGGCCACAGCAGGGAACCAGACTGTGCTAAGACTTTAATTGGGTTTCTGTTCACACTCTTGCTTTTAGCTCTAATGGCTTGCTTCTTTGAACTAAACAAGCAGCTTTCATTAGAGTTACTAGTCCCTGATTTTAAAACTGAACTTCACATTTTACAGCAATGACCAGTGACACTGGGTGTTTCAATAACAAACGACTACAAGGGAGGTATACACAGAAGTCCATTAATATGCTCATTAACTGTCCTTCAAGGGACCATTAACTCCTATCTCATCTACACCAGTTAAGCGCCTTTGTAGGCAAAAGCCCTCAATCTTGGCATTGCTTCTTAAATATTGCTCCCTTCTGTTCAGTGACATCATCTGCATCCTTTAGCCTTGGATAGTTGTCTTGCAAACATTGTGAAAATAGTCATTGTCAGAACTAGGAATAAAGCAGACAATTCTAGGCTTCATAGGGGCAGAACGGAAAACAGCAAAAGACTCATTCAGCCACCCAGCCACAGTCAGCAAATGTCTATCAATCACTTATTATATGCTAGGTGTTTAGCTAGCTGTTGGGGATGCCTAAGTAAACACAACTGAAATCAGGGCCAAGACATCTTAACAGGCAGAATGAAAGGTACCATGGGAACACGGAAGAGAATGGCCAGTTCTGCGTGGGAAGTGGTAATAAGGAAGATGAGCTTCATGAGGTCAGGCAGTACTTGCCAGCTGAGCAAGATGAGAAGAGACGAGCATTCCTTCTGTTCAGATGTATGTGTGTGCGCATAAAGTCACATGTGGGCTAGGACTACAAACTAATGGAATTGATCCCACAGGCCATCATTAAAGATAATTTCTTTCATTTTTGAATATATGAATAAGTCATAAAGACCAACGCAGTCTAAAGTAACAGCAAGTGCTGTGACACTGAGCCACATCCTAGCTCTTAATCTAACACATTAATTGGGCCAACTTCTATTTGCATTTCCCTAATGTAAGCTGTTCATTTTCAAAGTTATTATATACTGAACCTTACTTTAAAAAATAGAAACATTAACAGTCAGTATACGTTTAAAAAAATCAGTAGTGTTCAAATCCATACCCACTTGTAGCAATCAAGCAAGATGAGGTAATAACCAAAATTGAAGTATAGTGTGCTCGTTTTGTACCAAAATCTGTTACAGCATACTGTATATAGTATATTGACAGAAGTGATCCTATGGCCCCAATGAGTAATGGACTAGTAGAGATGCACCCTTTGTCTGTATGAGCCCCCAAACTGCCCGCTTATAACAGCCATAGTTCATGGCACTCCATTACCTGGTGTCGTGTAATTCAGGGAAGTCCTGTTTAATCATCCCCCTTATTTGGGTCCTCTTGCTTACTGTCGGAATTCTGTGTGCAGTGATTAAGCAGTACAGAGAGTGCGGACAGAAGCATGTGTTCAAGTGAGCTAACTATAGACGGTGTGGCTATACTTCAGGTTCCTGTGTATCTGATGTGACTTCCAGTAGAACTGAACCTGCAATGGGAACTTAGGGAATGTTCCCTAATGCATACCTGCTTCAGTTGCAAAATCCAAGACCGGGTAGCATACTGTGATTCTTTGGAGATAGGCTACAATCACAGGCTTTTCCTAGAAAAGTACAAAGTTCTCAACCTCCTTTGAAGCCTTTCTGCCTAGGACCCAAAAAAACAGAACAAAGTCGTACCAAGTAACTTTGCTCTCAATCGCCCAGGTCTTCAATACGATTCTCTTTGAACTATAATGCCAAGGCACAGTCACACCCTAGAAACGCTTCTCTGAGGACAAATCAGGGTTGAGCTCTACCCAATTCTGAGTTTAGCTTTGAAACAATAGGTTGAGAATCACATAGTGACTTTACCTGAGCCAGAATCCCTTTAGACTGGACTCTAACTCCCTCTATAACCCAACATTTCACATTTATCTGCTTTTGCTTACAGAAAGGTGATGAAAATGACATTCGATCCATCAATTACTACCCAGAGTCGGCATCTTTTGACCTCCGCTACTACCCTTACTATGGCAAACTGACTCATGTAAGCTATATCCTTCTTTCCCCCTCTTTCATAACGGGCTCAGAGACAAAGGGAGAACTGCCTGGGATTTGTGAAAATGAAGGAGCAGGTGGTAGTAACAGACAAGTGAGCTGTGGACTACAGCTGTCATATATGGTCTTATCTAAGCACATTAGTTTTCAGATGAGAAAATTGGAGCTCAGAATGTAGAAGGGACTTACCCAAAGTCACACAGCTAATTACCAACCAAGCCAAGAGGAGACATTATTAACTGTGTGTTTAACGTCCAAGTAATCACACATTCCTGTGGGCCAGTGCAGGCTTCTTCTCCAGTATAGGATCTTGAGGTATACTAGCTCTCGTTTGATTTATGGTCTGATAGCCATAAAATCAAATAATTCTGAGTCAGAATTAACTTCCCCCCAGAGGATAATCAGACAACTTGACACTGACTTATGAGAGAACAGTGTAATTTCTCCAAAGCAGGGAAAGCATGTCGGTTGCTATAATCATTTGTGACTCGGCATCATGATGTCAGCATAGTTCCCTTTGCCGAGGTTATCCTACCTTGAGTCTCTGATCACCACCTCCCCAATCCTTGCTGCCACCTTGGTCCATTTAGAATGTATTGTTCTTTCACCTACAGGTTAACTACACCTCGCCCCTGGTCGCAATGCATTTTACAGATGTGGTGAAGAACCAAGTAGTGCCTGTACAGTGCCAGCTGAAGGGCAAAGGCATCATAAATGATGTCATCAACGATCGTTTTGTGGGGAGGATAATCTTCACCCTGAACATAGAAACCTAGGAACTCCTGGGGGCCACTCACACAGGTTCTGGTTTCATTTTGTGTTATCCCTGGTAGCACTTCGATTCCTTTCTCTTCAGTTAAGACACAGCCAGATGGATGCCTAAGACCAGATCATCTTTCCTTGCCAGACTATATTAATTTCCTGTCCTTCCCTTCAAATTCAGACCTCTTGATAGAAGTCTCACTATCTACAGTATCTGATAGCATTCATATTGTCAGGACAATGTCTATCATGTTCTCTAAAAATGTGTTGGTTTTAGAGGTGATATTATTCCCAGTCAGGTGGATATTCTAACTCACCACCCACCCACCTTTAAAACTGCTTTCCAAGGTCTTTCCTCAGAAACCAACACCAGACAAACCCAGGCTACACAAAACTGAAAGCCACTCTCCCTACAGAACTTTATATAGGGATAGGGGGCTTGAACATTTGGCTGTCTCCCATAGGTGACTTAATACTGATTCATGACTCCGTTATTTTCCGCCAGGACAGCAAGCAATGCTGACAGGTTATTGATCTAGGCTAGAGATGAAGACCTTCTGTGAGACTTTTTGTGGAGGGAAGTAGATCCTAGTGCAACTGGGGAGAAGTGTTAGCATAGGGATGCGCTGGTTCTTGATTGCTCTGTAGTGTAACCAGCCAAAGGCAAAAATTCTTGCAAACAAGTTTTTCTCAGTTCCTAACAGAAGAGAAAACATGAAAAAAAATCTTTGGTCAAATCGTCTTGGCCTGCTTGCTTGATAATTGTGTGGTTGTCTTTGAGATCAGCAGGGATGGGTGCCTTGATCCCCCAGCTACAACCTTGGGGATTGAAATTAGGGTTCTCCAACTAATACGTGGCAGGACAAAAAGCTCCCACCAGGCCTCCCTGAAGCCAATGCTCCTTAGCCAATTTTGTATTTCCTTTAAAAATCACACAAGGCAGATGTTTATCTGGGTTGTGTATCAGCCAAGTTGCTTCGTTTTTTCTTTGGCCATGTGACCATTCCAATTGCTTCTTAATGCCTCCACCAGAGGGAGGGCTGGAACAAAAAGAGGAAGTGTGCATTACAGAATAGCATAGTGTCTCAGGGTCCAAAGCAAATTAGAATTCCACTTACAAGCCTGCAGTTTGGATCTACACTACAATGTTTAGTTTTTCCAGGAAGGGGCAACTGAAAGCCTGACAGGGAATACAAATGAACACGTGATGGTGATATAGGGTAATGAGAGATACAGACATAGTATACGGGAATGCTATGGGGAACACAAGGGACAATAACTCTCTCTAGATGAGAAAGCAGCAGAGGGAATTGCGCACTCAAAGCCATAAGCATGAAGCAATCTCATGCTTTGATAATTCTGAATCGTTCACATGAGAACTCAGAGGAAAGGCTGGGAGAGTAGGTTGCGTGAGTATTCAGGGATGATGCGTGAGAGTCTTTAAAGTGTTTTAATCAGGGAATCCCTGTGCGCACATTGGCATTTTAGCCAGAGCACTTGGGCAGTAATAATATAAGGGATGAATCAAAGACAGAGACGACAAGACCAAGATAGGAATTGGGGGAAAGGAAGAGTATAAAATGACCCCAGAGTTTTAAGCTTGGCTAAAACCAATGAGATAGTGATATTGTTAATCATGACTGGGTATAAAAGAGAAAGAGATTGGAGAGGAAGTTGCTGAGATCACTTTGGGACAGACTTAGCTTGTGGTTTCCTCTGGTCAGACACTGCTGTGGAGATACAAACACATGTAGAGTAGAAGAGAAGGAAAGCTGAGAACAAAAGCAACGCTTGGTGAAGTGAACTGATTTAGGAAGTATTTAATCTTGGGAACTTGAGCCGATTCATTTTGGGAACTAGAGCCACAGATCTAGTTCCTAACACGATGCTTTTCTCTGGGTTTCGTGGCAGAATGGACTGCTGTTGCTCTTAGGACTGTCCCTTCCAGATCCTTCTAAATCTTCTGCATAGATTAGAGAGGGGCTGGCCACATTTAACAAGCAACTGAAGCAGGTCAGTTGAGCAGCAGAGCTGGCCTACGTAACATGGAGACATAAAGAAACTCACTCCTCCTGCCCTACTTCCTCAACAAGTTCAAGTTTCCTAGCCCTTGAAAGGGAGAATAAAGAAAGGAAAACGACAACAGCTTGAGACCATTTCAAAATGACCTCCGTTAAAATCTCAAGGTTTAATAGCAAAAGAGTATACAGCATCAGATCTGGGAAGGATCTTTAGGGAAAACAACCTGCATTGCCTCTGACTCCAGGTCCAGTGCTCTTTCCACTCAGAGCCGCTGCTTATCAGGAAGTGCCTACCATCTTTTGAAAAAGCATATCCCAAATCATATCCCAAACATCTGAAATATATCAAACTTGAGTTAAGATAGTTAATGGTTCACAGGAACCCAACTACTGGTGCTATATTTTATACATAATACATGGTCCTGGTAATATGTTTAACTATTAGATAAGAAGTTAGAAATGATCTTGTCATGTGTGTTTCTCATTCAGTGGCAGATATCATGTTCACAGTTTCCAAGAAGTATCAAAAAGGACTAAGACAGTTTGGGCTGTCAGCTAGAACATGGAAAAATAGCTTTCTTATACAAAACCGGATATTATACAGAACTGGATTAATGAGTGTGTTCGTTCATGTGAGAGTCTAACTGTTCAGTAAGCTTCTAGTTGATTCATTTAAACAGGCTCCCATACTGTGCTGTACCAGGATTTGATTTGTATACCATCTGTTGCAATGCACTTGGTTTTACTTGATTGTCAATGAGAAATACTACTTCCACATGGCTTCATGGTTTTGTTCTTGCTATACTTTGTGTATGGTTTTTCACTTTCCACTCCTCTAAAATGATTATTCTAAAGTCATCTTTCTTAGGCATCCATTTACTTGGGGTTTTCATGTAGAAAATATATATATTGTCTTGGGGAATTGGTGGCAACAATAAATGAAATTTAAAAGCAATATATGAATTTCTTTTTCTGAATCTTACCATTGATCCCCCCCCAGAGGGATATGGGCAGCAAGACATATGGGGGAAAAGCTTGACAACTGATATTCTATTAGTTCAAGACTGGTTGGTTTTGTTTTTGTTTTTCAATATTGTTTTTAACTTGTAGGGTTTCATCTATAGGGACATGAAGTTAAAAGCTGTTTTATTTGAGGGCGTCTCTCTTTCCAACATCCATTCTCCATTTCCTAAAAAGACCACTTTGTCATAGCAACCTTACTTTGTCATGTTATCCCACCTCTTTTTTTTCTAAACAGGAATTTGCTTTGTACCCCTAGGCTGGTCTTGAAGTCACAATCTTCCTGCCTTGCCCCCCATCATGGCCCGCATCTTCCTTTATCAAAGTTGAATCCTGCTATAAATTGTTCTGTTTGTTTATATAGGACATGGACACTGAGTGATACTTTGAGATAGGGGGATGGAAACAAGATCTCAATAGAAGCCTGGATTGTTGTGCAATAATCAGTTTATACACTGTGAAGATGTGTCTTCACCAAGGTGCCTTCTGATTGGTTTAATAAAGAGCTAAATGCCCAATAACGAGGAAGGAACTATAGGAGGGTCTTCCAGGCACTGAGAGGACTCTGGGAAGAAGAAAGGTAGAATTGCCAGCCAGAAACTGGTAGGAAATAGGAGGTGCAAGATGGAAGAGAGGCAATGCTATGTAGCAGAACATAGATTAATATAAATGGCTTAAGTTAAGTTATAAGAGCTAGTTGAGAGCAACCTAAGCTAAAGGCCAAGCTTTCATAATTAATAAGTTTCTGTGTCATTAATTGTGAGCTGGTGGCCAAAGAAAAATCTGACTACACTGGATAAGGGACTTCCAGGTTTATCTGACCACATAACTGCCTCCCAAGGCAAATCTTTCATGGACGTAGCTGTTAAAGACATATATCCCCAGCCCAGCTCTTTATTTAAGTTAGAGACTAGGTTGCAGCAGGAATACATTATTGACTTGGGAGCTTCCCTGGCCAAAGATCTACTAGGCTGATATGGTTTGATTTGGGGTGTATCAAGGAAAGGGAAAATATGTTTTTCTGTTCTTGGCTCATCATTAGAATCTGTTCTTTTACTAGGCTTAAATATATGTATATATTAAAAAGTAATTTAAATCATACAAAAATGTGATTACACTGTGCATTTCTCCAGGCAGAAAGATTTGGGGAAGGAGGGGAAAGGAGAGAGAGGTAGAATGAGAATGTGTGTTGGGGGCAATGAGGGCAGAGAAGATTTATGGATGTGAAACAGAAAGAAGAAGAAATTTAAAGGCTCCTTCACAAAGTTCTTCAGTAGAGTAGAAGGTAAACACATTTGATAGGAAAAGACAAAAGATTTGAGAAGGATGTGATTGGCTCCCCCTGACAGCTTACTCTCCAGAATGTACTGCCATGCAGGCTTCTGGATCAGTATAGCACTGATCAGAGTCCCACTATGAAATAGATAGTAATGGGTAACTTGATAGTAATTGGGAGAAGATTTAGTTACAAAGGTATCGTGTATAAATATAGGGAAATGCATAAATATAGGGAAATGGAAATAGCACAGTAACCCAGCCAGTAAGGGTTGAACATTTGCCATTTCCTAGACCCCATGGTTCAGGGGCAGGTGTGGGGTATGTAGAGTTGTCTGTCTGGAGGAGAGCAATGGCTTCATTGAAGGGTTAAGAGAGCCTAAGTGATAGGTTGTCATATAGAGAGAGGAAAAAAGGAGACTACATACTCAATCTTCTTCCCTCTGTCTCCTGCTAGCAATTCTCCTCAGTCAGACCACAGAACAAAACTAGCAGTTACTGATGTAATCCATGAAGGTCAGCCTCCCAGGGAGGAATACAGCATGCAGAATGGTAAACGTGTATCTGGGAGATTAAAGAGCAGGTACCTAGTGCAGCTGTCAGGTGGAAGTTCTGTGAGAGATTCTTTGAAGCCTGCAGAATATAAGCAGTCCCAGAACGGACTCCAGTCACAGGGTCAACTGTACCTTTATACCTACTCTTTTCTGTGCCTGTTCGGTCAAAAGCATTGACTTAACTGTAGTCAGAAGCTTTTCTCTCTTCTTCAGTATCCATTCTCTTTGTAAATGTTCTGACTTTTCTAATCCAGCATCCTCTGGTACAGCATAATGAATTATTTTGCTTGTGCGTGACAAAACAGACCAATGAACAACAACAGCAACAAAATCCAATTTTGCTTCAGGAGAAAAAGGGCTGTAAAGTCTGAATATAATTTAGCTTCTGGTATAAGTCACGTCCAGAAACTCGAATGTGTCATTAGGGACTAGTCTTTCCTTCTCCAGATCTCCCTTCTGCTCTCCGTCATGCTAGCCTTGTAATCAGGCTCACAATCAAGACAGGCTCAATTCGGGCACAAAACTACCAGAATTACTAGACTGTACCCTAAGAGCTAATATTACCTTGAAAAGTGAAAAGGTCTCTCCTGACAGTTTAAATTTGAGTTTCTTCAAACTTTCTACAAAACAGAAAGGGGATGAACACTAACATATTCATTCTGAGAGCCCTGATACTGGAAAAGAGAACTAACTATACTTATTTTCCACAGAGATGGTGAAATTCTCAATGAAATCCTTGAACATTGAATTCAAAAACATATTAAGAAGGTCGCATCAATGACCAAGGTGGTTTCATTCCAAAGATACAAAATTGTGCTTACAGTATGTTAATCGTTAAGTACAATTCAACACATAAGGAGACTTAAGAACAGAACCCTCATGATCATCTAAATCCATGCAGAAAAGGCCTTCCACAAAGTTCTAAATCTTTTTGTGATTAAAGATCTGAAAAAATAGAGATGTAAAATACATACCTTAGGACTGGAGAGATGCCTCAGCAGTTAAGAGCACTGGATGCTCTTCCAGAGGAACCAGTCCAATTCCCAGCACCCATGTGATGGCTCACAACAGTTTATAACTGTACCCCCATGGAATCTGAAGCCCATTCCCAGTGTGCAGACAAAATACACCCCACATATAGAATTAAAAATTTAATAGTGGGGTGTGGTGGCACATACCTTTAATTCCAACACTCAGTAGGCAGAAACAGGCAGTTCTCTGTGAGTTTGAGACCAGCCTGGTTTACAGATTGATTTCTGGGACTGCTAGAGCTACACATCTGAGGCCCTGTCTCAAAAAAAAAAAAGTAAAAAGAAAAAAGAAAGGGAGGGAGGGAGGAAGGAAGGAAAGAAGGAAGGAAGGAATATGCCTCCATGTAATGAAAGCTACACACAACAAATCTATAATCAACATTACCCTAAATGGGGAAAACTTGAAGCACAATTAATAAAAACTCAGAGAGGGAAATTGGGGTTCAACCTGAAGACCCACAAAGAAAAGCAACCAGCCACAGCCACTGGCTCTAACCTCGACCTCAGTCCAAAATGGTGATCCTACCTCTAGGAATCTCAGAATGAGACTGAGCCTGAGAGTTGTCTTCTCCCATTTTATAATCCTCTCTAGTTCTAGGATTAAAGGTGTGCACCATTACTATCTGGTTTCTATGGCAAGTTAGTGTGGCTACTGGGATTAAAGGTGTGTTATTGCTGCCTGGTCTATAGGGCTGACCAGTGGGGCTGTTTTACTCCTCTGATTCTCAGGCAAGTTTTATTTATTAAAATACAAATGAAACGCCACTACACAAACTGATAGCATTTATTATAACATCGGGAACCAAACAAGCTTTCCACTAAATCCACTTATTCAATTCAGTGCTCAGGTTCTTAAGACAAGAGAAAGAAGTAAAAACAATACAATTAGGAAGAAGACAAATTATCCCCATTTACAGATAACATGATCTTATACTTAAAAAGATACACAAACATCTCCACCAGAAAATTCTTAGAAGTGATAAACATTTTTTTTGCAAAGTAACAGGATACAAATCAATACACAGCACACGAGGACTAGTGGGAGAGGGCAATGAATGAAAATAAAGTACAATGACATGCGTAAGAAAATGCTAATGATGTCTTATACCTGTAAGAATAGCCAAGATCAAAAACACTGATGACAGCTTATGCTGAAGAGGATGTGGAGGAAAAGGGAGCACCCCTCCATTGTTGATGGAATTGCAAACTAGTACAGACATTTTGGAAATCAGTATGGCAATTTCTCAGAAAATTAGGAAACAACATTCCTCAAGACCCAGCAAAACAACTTTTGGGTATATATCCAAAGAATGCTCAATTGTACCACAAGGACATGTGCTCAGCTATGTTCATAGCAGCAATCTTTGTCATAGCCAGAACCTGGAAACAACCTAAAAAACATCATATTGAGTGAGGATCTAGAAAACGTTATATTGAGTGAGGTAGCCTAGATCCAGAAAGACAAATATCATATGTACTTGCTCAAAAGTGGCTTTTAGAAATAAAGCAAAGAAAAACCAGCCCACAATTCACAATCCCAGAGAACCATAGACAACAAAGAGGACCCTAAAAGAGACATACATGGATCTCTTCTACA
>LOEQ01006706.1:45779-56631 GCA_001685075.1 Bramus lutescens | reverse complement strand
GAAGGAAGGAAGGAAGGAAGGAAAAAAAGGAATAAGAAGAAAGAGAAAGAAAGAAAAAGCTTAATGCACATCACTGTGTCCCTGGCACTAGAAAATGGTGACAAATCAGATCTGGTTCCACAGAAGAGCTGTCAGTCTCTAACCTCCCAAGACAGATCCTAGATGTCTGAGGGTTGAGTCATCTGTTTTTCTGTCTATGGTAAGCATACATAATTCATCCCTGGCGGATCATCACCCAATTCCTTCTTAAGCATCATGTGCTTTTCCCTTGATTCAGTTTGCAGGCAGTAAGAACCCCTCTCACTACTGGCGCTTTGCTTTTCCGGCTTCCCTTGCAGCTCAAATGAGGACAACTGCAGAGCACCTGGTTGGGCAGTGACTCATGAGGTAGAAGGGTCAGCTGGCATCCCTTCTAGAGCACCTGAAGACAGCAGCAACAGCAAATGCCAGAGGCAGTAACAGCAAAGTAACACAGCCGCAGGGTCTTTGGGGAACAGTACTGCTGTGTTTTTGGAGGCTTGGCCTACTCACATGGCTTCCAGTCCAGCTCTTTGGAATACTTGGAAACTCAGTAAGTGATCAAACATTTTATAATGTTCACTTCTGGGTAAATTAGCCAGTCTTGATTTCTGTGGCTTGTGGTATATATATATCCTGTTAGACCCAAGTTTACACAACCACTTAGTAGCCAAGGGCTAGAGATTAAATGGATAGAATAGTGATATGGCTATGGGGGAGGGGGAGTTAGAAAGATTCAGATAATCTTTTTATTTTTTTCCAAAATGTGTCAGAGTGGCTTTTATACAACAGAAACCTCTATCTGGTCTCCAATTTTCCATTCTGTCACTTTTGGTTGGTCATACTGCAAACACATCAGTCTTCAAGTTACATAAATTCGAATGATTCAACTGCATTTATTAATTCCCGTTGATCCAGTAATCCCATTTCTAGGAATCTACTTTGAATAAATCATCTATTGTTTCAATTTTAAGGAAGCTTTTTTTAGTCAAGCTTTTCCAGAGAAATAGAACCAACAGTACATAAATAGATGCTCAAGGAGAGATTTGAGACCAGTAATTTGTGCAATAATGGAGACTTGTAAATTCCACCGTGTTGAAGCACAATTAATAAAAACTCAGGGTCAGAAATTGGGGTTCAACCTAAAGATCTAAAAAGCAATACAGCCAGCCACTAGCTCTTACCTCAACCTCAGTCTGGAATAGCAATCCTGCCTCCTGGAATGAGACCGTGTCTGAGAGTTGTCTCACCCCATTTTATTTTCCTCTCTAGGGCTGGAATCAAAGGCATTCATTGCCCAATTTCTATGGCAACTAGTGTGGCTATTGGGATTAAAGATGCATGTCATTGTGGCTACTGAGATTAAAGGTGTGTGTCACCATAACTTGGTCTGTAAGGCTGACCAGTGGGACTGTTTTACTCTCAGATCTTCAGACAGTCTTTTTATGAAAATACAATTGAAATACACCATGAGTCATTAACAAGTCAGAGACCCAGGAAAGCTAATGGTGAATCAATGGTTTTGTATTCAGCCTGATTTTAAAGACCAAAGAACCCAGACTTGACATTCTAGGGCAGAAAACGAGTAAGTGTCCTAGCTCCAGAAGAAGAAAAAAAAAACCTCATACTTCCCCTGCCTTCTATACTGTCTGTACCTCCTCTGCATACCAGAACAAATGCTTTACATGGTGAGAATACAAATCTTTATTCATTAGGCAAAGACCAGTCCTGTTCAGATTCACCCCAACAAACAAGTCCAAAAGGAAAGTTTAACCCACTATCAGGGCATACCTCAGGCCAGGCAAGTTGATATATAATACCAACTATCACAATGCTTGTTATAGCATTATTGCTAAAATTAGCAAATCATAAACAGCTCAAATACATACCATTGATAATAGCAGAGTGACTAAAGCTAGTGTTTTCAAATTCCAATTAAATTATGAGAGAGATTGTAGTTGCGGGTTTTGGCATTTCTTGTTTCCTTTTTACTCGTCTACTCTTTTGCTCTTTTGGGGGGCCCACCATCCAGCTCCCAAATAAGTACATATGGAGACCTATACTTTCTTATAAATGCCTGGCCTTAGGTTCATTTATTTCTAGCCAGCTTTTCTTAAATTATCCCATCTACCCTTTGCCTCTAGGCTTTTGTCTTTCTCTATTTCTGTATACCTTTCTTTACCTCTTACTCTGTGGCTTGCCGTGTGACCGTGTAGTTGGCTTCTTCTTTCCTTGCTCCTCAATCCTCCCAGATCTCTCCCTCTATTTATACTCTCTGCCTGACAGCCTCACCTATTCTTTTTCCTACCTTGTTATTGGCCGTTCAACATTTTATTAGACCAATCAGGTGTCGTAGACAGGCAAAGTAACAGAGCTTCACAGAGTTAAACAAATGCAACATAAAAGAATGCAATACATCTTTGCATCATTAAACAAATACTCCACAGTATAAACAAATGTAACACATCTTAAACTAATATTCCACAATAGGAGACATAAAGTTTTATATAGGCAGTATTCAATTTGTGTCAACTCTAATTATGATCTTTTGACTTTATGGAGATGTGTAAATGATATACATTCAGGAGAAAATGTTTTCAAATCATGATCTTTGCCTACCCTTGTGACACAGTCAAATACTCACTTGAGATATTGCTCAATGGCAGTCAGTCACAGCTTCTACCTGCCCCAAGCAATTATGAAGGAATGCAAGGAGAATTCTACATGATGCTACACTACTAAGCTTGGATGCTCAGTAAACTAGATGCATTAAATATGTTTGTCTTACAATATTTTCAACTTGGATAGGTGTGTGAGAACAGAATTCTACTGCAAGTCAAAAAGAATCACAAAGAAAGGTCCAAGTTTTATTTAAAATTCTTGCTTTATCTGAATGATATATATCCAAATATTAAGTCAATCAAGCTACCAACAGTATTATGTCTGCACTATGAGATTGTAAGTCCCTTAGCTTTTAAATGCTTTAAAACAACTATATACTATTTTAATGGAAATATATCTTTTATAATTAAATTTTTCCTATAGCTATCAATTGGGTGCTACTTTTACCTTAATAAAAATAAATGAATGTAAATATATTGATAGATGATGTATAATTGCTAATTAAAATATATACAAATAAATACACTTATAATTCTGATTTTTCAGTAAGTCAGACTCCTACCCCATAGTATTGGTAAGGTTTCGCCATATTGGCCATGGAATATTCAGACTATGGAACCAGTAAACTAGGAAGTTCTGCTCTATTCTAAGCAGACACATGTATTGCAGGCCACTATCGCATTTCTACCCCAAAGTAATAAGACAGCCTCCAGATCCAAATGACCTCCATCTAAAAGTCTTTATTTTTCTTTTTTTCTGTGTTTTTGGGGGAGGGAGGGATTTTTTGAGCCTCATTGTGTAGCCCTGCACCTAAATCCTCTTGCCTCAGCCTTCTGAGTATGTAGGTAAGAGCCACCATACTTAGCTTTGCTGAAAATTACCCAAACCTCCAAAAGCCCATTTTTATGTGGAAAGTAAATAAAAGTAGAGATGATGGATAGCTAATTTTAAGAAGTAAAAATTTAGATTTGTTAATTGAACAATTAAAAATTAACATAATAAGCCCAATTACATACATATACAACACATAAAAAAACCCTATTTTTAAATACAGAATGAAAAAGACTTTTTAGCGGGCCACATTTTTCAAACCTACTTGCTAGATCCTGGAATGCGTATGCTCCCAAAACAGCCACTGACTTCAAATGCTCTGACCATAAATCTTGTGTGTTTATTCTGGGTTCCTGAGGGCGAAGGTCAGGCCTATTTATACACCAGGGCATTGTAGTGGCAGAATAAATCTTTAACCACAAAGGTAGTGACTTCTACAGAGCCCAATTCCACTCAGACTCCTTTCAGCTTTTCCTGAGTATAAAATACACACAGCACCGTGCGGGGACTTTTCAACTCCAAAAGAAAGAGAGATGCTCACAATTTTCAAATGTGACTGAGTCCTTCAGTGACCACACAGCTCCCTCTGCACAACCGTTACCACATATTTGTCGGATAGGCAAAGCTTGTCTTCACCTTCCCACCTCTTGGAAGGGCTGGATCTTATTCCGGAAAGGAGAAAGGCTGGAAGGGACAGGCTGGCTTGAATTCCAATTCCAGTCCTTCCACTGATGAACTAACTGTACAAGCATAAGGAATGAATGTAGCCTCAGCCTCCAGTTCCCTATAGAAACATGGTGGTAACGGTGTCTGGGGAGACACTGATGAAGTCACAGTCCCCAGGGACCCTTCTGTCTTACACAGCTGTCCTTCCACTGTCCAACCTCACTCCCTGGGATAGTCCTCAGCTCTCTATCACTTTAGAAATGACCTAATAAGTAAATGAAAGCAGAAAACAAGACATCTCATAGATAAAGCCTTGTGCTTAACCCCCACAAGGATTTTGGAAAAGCTTCCAAATTGCTAAAAGTCTTTATGGATCCCTAGTCAACATGATTCTGAGAAACAGTACTGATTAAATCTTCCCTGGGTAGCACAGTTCAGCTGGAGAGATTTCAAAGAGAAGTAAAGCAGCTCAATAAACCACCCAGGCAAACTTGGGTTCTCCGGGATTCTGCTTTATGAAAAAATAGTTCCCTTGGACTATTTGTACTATTTTGAGAAGCATTTCCTCATTCCCAAAGGTCTGATTCTCAAGTGAAGACCTCTTTGTCACAGTCTTCATACAGCCTAAGGCACAGTGGGCCCCTCTCAGGGATTCTGTGGACTCTGAGGCTGGCACAGATTGAAAATCATGCTGACCTATGGAGAAACTGAATCTAGCACTACTGTATGTTTAATGTGTTTCTTAAAAGTTCTACCCACTGGAACTTTAATGTCCAAATTCATATGCTACTGGTGCTTGGCAGCATTTGTAAGTAGGGTTCCATGAGGTCATACGGACTGGGTGTTATGGTGGCTTTATAAGAAAGAGTCCTACCCTATGACCTTGTTCTGTCTCACCATGTGAGGTTCTCTACCTTCTTAGGATTTATTGGAACAGATCTCAGCAAATATCAACACCATGCTTTTGTACTTCCTAGCCACCAGAACCTTCTTTATACATTAACCAACCTGTGTTGTTTAGCTAGAGTGACAGAAAAACGCATCAAGTCAAATGCTCAAGCATGGGCAGCATTTTTCAGCTTTCAAGACATCTTAAAACATAGCCATTTGTGCAGGGGCATCTGTTCCAGGACCCCAAAGGATTCCAGTGTCTGTAGATGCTCAAGTCTTCCATAAAAATGGTAAGCTATCTTCCTACTCAAAATGTTGCCATCTTGGTGACCTTCCTGTAGCCTAGTCCTAAACCCCTTACTTTTCTTCATGGCCTGATGAACAAAACATGGTGAAAATTTTGCATATAGCCTGTGCAATCTTCCAGGACACTTTAAATCACCTTCATATTACTTTTGTAATGTCTATTATCCATATGGTGTAGTAAATGAATGAACATACCACATCATGACTGGACATTGGCAAACGTCACACTCAAAAGTTGCACAATCAAGCTACAGGAAAGGAAGCCTACTAATGTTTTAAAAAAAACTTATGATTTTCTTGAGCTACATTCATGGCTATCCTGGGATGCATACAGCTGGGCTATAACAGCGAGAAAAATAGTCTGTACATTTTCAGTACCGATAATTTTTCCCAAGTAATTTTTGAACTAGAATAATAATTTCCTTGATGAGAGCCATAAGGCATTTTGGCCACACAGTTTTAGACAAGGGAGCAGATTAATTCTTATTTGTGTTTTAGCTTCCAGGACTCATTCATTTTCTTGTACAAATAGGGCAAAAATCACCTTTGATCTCACAATTCAATCCTTCAGATCCTAGGAAAGAGGCACTCATAACTTAGTCCTGGTGGAAGCAAGGGCAGTTTGTTTAACCTGAAGACTCCTGCATCAGGAAACTGCCACAGGTGGGCTTCAGTATCCTTCATCCTTCCCTTCATTCGGCACCAGAGCAAGTTCAGACTCACCGTTTCCAGGGCAACTATCAGAGCCATACAGGACAGGCCTGGGGTGTGTTATATGCCCAGACCAAGCAAAGATGGGAAGACCCTGGATGATGCTGACACCAATCGCTGTTGATGTCTTCCCTTGCTCTTGTATCCCTTCTTTCCCTCCAGGCCATCCTAGCATCCTCCTGATTTCCTTTCTGGATGCTGCCCCTCCTAAGTATCTTTGACCTGCAGTTAGTCGACTCCACCTGTTTGTAGTAATGGATAGAGAGCCAACTGTATATCATTTCATTCAAACATTACTAGTTTCTCTCCTGAAGAAGAGATTTGCCCTTTCTAAGTCCTGACTTTTTCTTTTTCTTTTTCTTTTTCTTGTCTCCTTTCTTCAGGTGTTGGCCAGAACACAAGTGTACTTTTTCTGATGCTTTGGGCTGCCCACGCTTTCTCTGAAGCCACCCCCTCTGCCATGCAGCTGCAGGTGATGATGACTGAACACAGGGTTCTCTTCCATCTGCCAGCTGTGCAGATTTACAGCTTGCCCTCCCTGGCTTATTTCCTTTAAGCTTCAATAAAACTGTCCTTGAGCTTCAAAAAAAGAAACAATAGGCTTAGGTGACCACCAAGATGATGACTCCTTTTATAGATTGTGAGCACTGGGCTCGGGGAAATGATCTTCTTTGAGTCCCTCAGGCAGGAAACTCAGAGCTGAGACTCTGGGCAAACAGAGAATGCTAAACTTAAGAGCCCGGGCCATTTCACTAAGGCGTTTCCTGTCCGCACGTCTGTCTACTTTAGGGTCTGTGTTTTACAGAGGACACCACTTTCCTCCAAAGAGATCAATACCAGAAAGCAAAAGTTAGGACTTCAGAACTCAGGAACTACCAAGGTCCTATCACGTGTGAGGTACAGAGGTAGCTTTTGGGGTCCTTGGGAGCTTGGGGTCCTTGGGAGCGGGGGGTCTGCCTGCACAACCATCAACACTTTGAATTGACTGCTAATGCCAAACAATCCAAACCCCTGCCCTCCCTCCCCTTACGGCCATTACCTCTGGCTCCTTTTAGCCTGTGCCAGTGGACACCAAAGGTGCATGCATTATCAGTTAAGATATTATGAACCCATGTTTAAGACCTAGTGTTAAAATGAAATGTTCTCAGGCCAGGTGATGGCTCAGTTTGTAAAACACTGGCCACACACTTATGAGGATCTGTATTCAAATCCCCAGAGCCCACGTAAAAGTCTGGCATGGTAGTGCGTTCATCTGAAATCTCAGCATTCCTGCAGAGGGATGGGAGGCAGAGACTGGAGAATCTCTGGGAGCACAAAGGTCAGCCATTATGAAGTGGAAAGTAAGAACCAAAACTGGAGGCTGTCTTCTGACCGCCACACATACAACATGGCACATGTGTACTCTCACGCTCATGCAGGAGAACATGCACACATGCATAGAAACACACACACACACAAATAAAAATAAATGCTGCAAGTCCTGCCTCCTCCTGAAAGCCAAAAGAAAAGGAGGAAAAAGAAAGACATGGTAGCCAACAAGCAGCGCCGACTTTGCAAGGTGCCTTTAATTCCAGAACTCTGAAGGCAGAACCAGGTGGATCTCTGAATTTGAGGCCAGTCTGGTCTACAGAGTGAGCTATAGGGAAGCAAGGGCTACACAGAGAAGCCCTATCTCAAAAAAATCAAAAGATAAAAAGAAAAGAGAGAAAAAGGAGGAGAAAAGAAGCAACACAGATTTCTTGTGAGCTGGATTTACTTTTCCCTTTCAGGCTCAAGGACACATTCAGGAATCATTTCAGCTCTTCTTACTCACAGCTCAGTGATGTCATCTTCTGGAGCTTTAAGTAAACAGGGCTCTGACAGTCAGGAGTCATAAATCTGAAGCTGCCTTGCCTGCCTTGCATCCCTGGAGGACTCTCACCTGCTAGCATAAATGATAATAAATGTAATGAAGATAAAATGCATTGCATACATGGAAACCCTGACGAACGTGATGTCTCTGGAAACAAGATCGCGCTGCTTGCATTGCTGTTCTTGGGGGATTGCCTAGAAACTTTCCATTTCTGAGAAAAGAGATTTTCCAATAAATGTATTCTTTCTCTTGAATACTTTCACTTTCTCATTTTTTTTTTAAATAAGAAACTTTTGAATTTTTTTCCAAAGAAGTTGGGGTTGTTTAGGGCAGTTGGAAAAGTGTGTAGGTTGTTATTAGCACGGCTGGGGATTATATATGTAGGACGTGGGGAGCAATTCTTTGTCTGGCTTAACAAGGCAGTTTCCTACCTGATAATTAATAAAGTGGTATTTCTCACAAGAGAGGTAAGAGGATGTCTATATTAGTCAAAACATATCCAAAGTTAACAATGAGGAAAAGTTATTAGATGTGAGTTCCTCTTTTCCCACTAAAACTGAAGAAATCTACTATGTAAAATTTCTGTTACCTCCCCACATTCTAACTGTATTGATTATTGATTACTTTTCCCATGGCTATGACAAACCATTTGTCAAAAGCAAGTTAAGGAAGGAGAGACTTGTCATGCCTCATAAGCTGAAGGTGTTTGCCATCATGTGGGGAAGGCATGGTGGCAGGAGCATAAAGCAGCTGGACAGGCTGTGTTCAGAGTCCGGAAGCAGAAAGAGACGAAGGTTGGTGTTCAGTTTGTTTCTCCTTTCCAATCGGTTCCAGGATCCAGCCCATGCAATACTGTTGTCCACACTCAATGTGGATTTTCTTTTCTAGAAACACCCTCATGAACACAACCTCAACAGATACACCAGAATATTTGTTTCTATGGGGATTTATACCCAGTCAATCCATCAATGAAGATTAATCATTGCAATTCTACCCCTTGTTGGCTTGCCGCCCAAACACGTCACTTTGAATCAAACATTCTACTCTCCAACCCTCAAAGTCTCATTTTTATTACATAATGCAAACTGAATTTAGTTGTACTTTAAAATCCTTATAATCTGTAAAAGTTTCAGCCCTGTTCTAAGACCCAAGGCAATCTGGTATGAGTCCATATAAGTACCAAAACCAGGTTACTTAGCTCTAAAATACAATGCCACAAAATAAGCATTACTATTCCAAATGGGAGGAAGAGGTACATAGCGAGTAAAGACCAGACCAAAGTAAGATTCATACCCCAAAAGACAAATGTCAAATCCTGTAGCATCTGGGGCTTCTGATAGAATCACCTGGGTGACAATGGCCTTGTGAGACCTTGACCCTCTACATAATGTGACCTTTCTTCCATGCATGCAGTGTTCCTCAACAGACACCTCATGGTTCTGTCATCTCCAACATCCTGTAGTGTCCTCCATTTCAACTTAGGGATGCTCAGGGACTCATTGCAGAGAATTGTACCCTGTAACATAATTGCCTGATTTACACAGCTTGACTCAAGCCTCCATAATCTCCATAACCCCCACACTCTTGTATGTTTTATGCAGAATCACGATTCTGCTGTTTCAGATTCTTCTGTCAGTGTGAGATGTAGGAACCTCAGTGCCAGCAGCCTCTTGTGGCTAACCATAGTGAAACCCTTTCCTCCAGTGGCATTCCACAGTGGGGCTTCCACTTTCAGCTGAATTTGCATTTTCACAAGCTGGAGCCTTCCCTGAGTAGGGTTTTGCATTCAAAGCGCCTTTCCTGTTATCTTTCCTTATGGCGCTGATCTGTCTACCAGTTGCAAGTGCTTTCTCCACATCCTCCCTGTCCACAACATTAAACTTGCTCACACTCTTTTCTTTGTCTCATTTCACATTCCCAGATCTTTCTGTTCTCTCTCACTGTGAATCTTAATAAGAGCAGTGAGCAGTTGTCATTGCACTGTTTAAATGCTATCCTGTCTTGACATTTTCCCCACCAAACAAATTAGCTCATTGCCCCCTTCGTATCCTCAGGACATGGGCAGAATGGAGCAGGATTTCTTGCCAGGTTATAACACATATGGCCTCTAGCTCCATTCCTGAAAGAGCCCTAGCTCCGCTCTGAAACCTCACGAGCCAGACAGTTAGAACTTCTCTCAGTATTCCCTCCCTCCAACCTGCCTCCAGAAGTGTCCAATAAACTCTGCCTATAGCATTCCAAGAATTGTAAATCCAGAGCCTCCAAATTCTCCCATATTTCTTCCACAAGCATGTTCCCAAAAGCTGCTAAAGCACCTAGGTTTATTACAGCAATAGCCCCTACGAATTTCCCCTATCAGTTACTTTTTCCATAGTTATAACAAATATCTGATGGAAGCAACCCAGGGGAGGAAAGGCTTTTAGTTTGATGGTAGAGCCCATCACAGCTGGGAAGGTATGGGGCAGGAGTGGAATGTCAGTGCTCAGCTTGCTTTCTACTTTTCGTTCATTCCCAGGACCCCTGTTCATAGGACAGTGTTGCCCACTTTCTAGGTGGATTTTCCCACCATAATTAAATTTTTCTGGTGACATACACTCTCATGGATATTCCCAAAGATGAGTTTTCATGAAGACTGCCAATCAAGACAAGTTGAGAATACGCACACACACACACACACACACACATACACACACACACAAGTATACAAATCTCTACAGTATTCTATGTTATCAGTCTTGATACATAATAAACAAAGTCTTTGTAGACTTTGTTTGCTATTGTTGGGTGTTTACACAGTAAACCTCATACTAACTCACATTTCACACATAGAAGAAACTCAATATTGAATGAAAAAAAGAAATAAAAAAATAAATGACATTACTGGTCTCAGACTTTGGCACCAGATGAAAGAAGAAGAAGAAGAAGAAGAAGAAGAAGAAGAAGAAGAAGAAGAAG
>LOEQ01006706.1:29265-43088 GCA_001685075.1 Bramus lutescens | reverse complement strand
ACACACACACACACACACACACACATACCACAGCTTTTCCTTACTGTGGCTGTGCCTGTGATGATTCACATCTTAGATGGTCTCCCTAGTGAGCAGAGCCTGAACAAACACAGATCCTAGTCATGTATTTGGAAGGTGATCCCAAGGCAAGGAGACTTGGGATGGTCAGACAGGAGAGACGGAAATGCAAATAGAAGAATGTAATTGAGCGGCTGGAGAATGGCTCAGAGGTTAAGTGCACTTGCTGTTTGTTCTTCCGGATGCATTGAGTTCAGTTCCCAACATCCATGTTACCCAACTCCCAGTGGTCTGTAACTCCAGCTCCGGAGGATCTAGGGTCTCTGGCCTCTTCAGGCACCTGCACTCAATGCACACACATATTCATACTTTAAAATCATAAAAGTTAACTTAAAAAAAAAAGAAAATAATTGAGCTGTCAAAGTGGTTCATACCTAAATCCTAGGACTTGAGAGGCTGAGGCAAGACAATTGTCCTACGTTCAGGCCAGTCTGCACTACACATCAAAATTCTATCTCAATGAAACACACAAAAATGTCATTGCGATCCCAGCTGAGAGCAGCTAGCATTTACCAATGGGGGAATCTCTAAGGAATTATAGAGTGTCTCTCGGAGTTTCCACATGAAAGACCAAGGACAGCATTTTTTCCACCCACTCTGACAACTAACCCTGGCTGCCTTGGGGGCACTGGCTCTCCGGCGTTCCTGGCTGTACTTCTGGCTGTGTTCCTGGCGGCGTTTCGAAGCAGAGCAGAGCAGGTGCGGCTTCTGAGGAGGCCGGAGAAATAAATCAGAAAGACACTCGTCTCTCTGTAGGTGGAAAGCTGTCAGGGTGAGGCTGCAGCTGCAGATGGAAACAGCGGGGGCAAGAGGGGATGTGACAGAGACACAGAGGCATTCAGTGAGCATGGCAAGCCATGGTTCTACTAGGTTCTTTCCCTCTTACAGCTTCTGGACCTTCCAGAAGCCCATGTGACCTTTAAGTTTAGATGTTTCCCTCTCTACTGCCCTCTGCCCAGTGGAGTCCCCGTGGGAGCCCTCAGCTCTGGCTGAGGAGAGAGCCCTTGACCTCTACAAAGAATTCCTTCCTTAAACTTGCGCCAATCCGGCCAAGTAGCTGGAATTCTGTTTTCCCACTGTGACCTTGACAGATATTGATGGTTCTGGTTGCAAAATAAGCTTGCTGGGTTGTGCGGCAGTCTCAGTGATGACTGGTAAGGACGGCAAAGGCACGACATGCATCTGAGGCAGACACAAGCGAGCATTTAAGAGTACTTGCACACCAAGCCATACTTACTGATCCTTAACACAAGATCTCCACTGGATACATGTCCTATCATGAACCTCCAAAAACCTTGTGCCACACCCCCAAATCTCACCCACTCTGGCCGTGCATTCTCAGTAGCGACTGAAACAGGAGCAGAAGGGACTGTGGGCCGTGTTCATCCGTGGGTCATCTTTTTTTGTCAAATCTTGTCCTCATCAAATGTAAACAGGCATCATGTTTACTGAGTAAATCTCCATTTCAAGTACTGCTATGGTTCTACAATTAATCAGTAATAGCATATAAGTTACAGAAACAGCAACCGAAAGGTAACTTTGCAATACCTATAAGATTAACCATTTTCTTTTTCTTTTTCAGATTCATTTAACATTTCTCAGCAAGCCGAAGGGCCAGAAGAGGGATTGCTTTGCTAAGAAATATTGATATACTTTACATTTTCCTGTCCCATGGAGAAAAATAAGGTGGGGGCTCTTCTTATATAGCTATATAACCAGAGGGGAGGAGGAAGGGAGAAGGAAAGGGAGAGAGAGAGAGAGAGAGAGAGAGAGAGAGAGAAAGAGAGAGAGACTTACAGCATCCTGGTCTCTTGCAAATCAAGGGACATCAGTACTAAAATGTGGTTCCCCTCAGTCTACTTGTTCCCTTTTTCTCCAGCCTTCCTTTGGGCTAGTACCTGCAGGGGTCAGAACACAGGAACAAACAAGGAAGAAATTGCTCTTCAGACAAGCAGGCAGACACACACAAACACACACACACACACACACACACACACACACACCCCTACAGTGGTCAGGCTTTCCAAGTTAATATCAAGCCTCAGCTGGGTGTAATGGAATGCATGCAATCCATAAAAGACATTTTAATACCATGACCCTCAGAAGCCATGAATGTGACCTAACTTGAAGAAAATGGTATTTGCAGAGATAGTGAAGTTAAATGTAGTAAATTGTCTGGGTGGCCATAAATCTAACTATGATCATGCTTATAAGAGACACACAGAGCAGACACTGGAAGAAGAGAAACCATGTGCGGACAGAAACACAGACAGATTAAAGTAGATGCAGCCACAAACTCAGGCTGGAGCCAAGGGAAGCTGGAAAAGGCAGAGGAGGAGTCTCCCCTAATGCCTTTTAAGGGATGAAAGCCCTGGTGGTGCCTTGACTTCAGAATCTCCCTTGGTGAAACATTCCCTTCTAGAGGGAAGGGAGAGGCAGATAAGACTCAAAAGGAAGATGACTTAGTGTTTAAAAGCCCTGGCTGCTCTTTCAGAGGACCTAGGTTCAATTCCCAGGACCCACATGATGGCTCCCAAACATCCCATCTGTAACTCCAGTTCCCGGGGCTCTGGTACCTTCTTCTGGCCTTCATGGACACTTCATGCATGGGGTACATAGACATGCATGCAGGCAAACATAAAATAAAAAGAGCCAATTCTAAAACAAACACACAAAATTAAGCGGAGACTGAACACAATCAGGGTCTGGGACCAAACCACAAATACTGGGTTTATTTAGGAGCCAACCAATGATAGAGCGGGACAATTCCAAGTCTTGATTACAGTAATAACCCAGGAAGAAACAGTAATCAGAAAGTCTTCAAACATCTGGATTCAGGCGATCTTCTGGGAGACATCTTCAGGCTGAGCACCTGCTCTCCTCTAATTGCCATAGAGGAAGGGGAAACAGAGCCATGGCCCTAAATGGGATCCCTTTTGCAGGCTTAGTTGTCCCTCCCCTGCCAGGTTTGAAAGCTCTTTGCTCTTTTCTAATTGGTCCTATCTACACCTCATACACACACACACATCCAGCCAATCATAGTCCACTGAACACTTATAATTCAGAATATAAATGCTTTGCTTGTCAGTCTGGTTCTCTCCCAAAGGGAGTCCAGCCTCCTACAGGCCCCTGACTCTGAACAGGACCTAGGTCCCAGATACTCAAACTTTCTTGAGAGGAAGAAGCTTGTTGATTTCAGAGTCTGTATCCTAACGAGATCTGACTCTCAGAGTTCTTCAGGCTCTGGCCAGAGTCTTGGCCCCCAGATGCATGTTGGAAAAAAAAAAAAGAATGCTCCTGGAACTCACTAGAGATAGACCCCCTCACTAGTGAAAGACTGGTTCCCACTGCTCCTGCTCAAGAGAGCGCTTTCCATGATCAAGACCCACCATTCCTGCCTTGACTTTTGAGCCCATTAGAGACAGGCGACCCACCACCCCTACTTCCCCCATCAATGACCTGTTATTTATAGGCTTATTCACTCCATCCTTTCAGGGATGACAAGATAAGAACCTGCTTGATAGTGGGAGATTGACTATCTTAACACAACTTCAGAACTGTAAGACAAAGTCTGAGCCAGAAAATCTGTGGTAAGCTGTCATGGCTGCCACACGGTAAGACTATTCTACACTTAATGAAATTTGAAGCTTGGATCCCAGGCTGGATTTTATTTTTATCATCTAAACTTTCCTGGAGCACTTATGAGCAGAGTCTGAGACCTCCTTCTGGAGGGGGGAATGCACCAGTCGTATTTTCTGTGGAGCCTAAGAAAGAATTAGGTTGTGTTTTGTTTTGCTTTGCTCTCTACCCTGTCAAGTTGTGCTCAGTGAATAAAGTGCTTTCACTTACTCCAACGAACAAGAGAAAATGCCTTCATAGATTGGCTTGTACGCAAATCAGTATGGCATTTCCTTAACTGATGATGATTGATGTGGGAGGGCCCAGCCCACTATGCTTTAGGGTCACCCTTGAGAAGGTAGCCCTGGGTTGTGCTATGAAACAAGCTGAGTGAGCCATGGAGGACAAACCAGCAAGCAGCTGTGGAATATTCCTTTATACTGAGTGAATCTATGTCACTATGATTGGTTTAATAAAGAAGCCAGCTGGCCAATAGCTGAACAGAATAGCATTAGGTGGGAGAGTCAAACTGAGAATTCTGTGAGGAAGAAGGGCAGAGTCAGAGGAGTTGCAAGCAGATAAAGAGAGAAGCAAGATGGGCATGCTGTACTGAGAAAAGGTACAAAATCAGGTGGCAAAGTATAGATAATAAATATGGGCTAATTGAAATGTAAGAGCTAGCTAGTAATAAGCCTGAGTTATTGGCTGAGCATTTGTAATTAATAGTAAGTCTCCATGTCAGTTATTTGGAAACTGGTGGGCAGGAAAGAAAAGTCCGCCTACAAGCAGTATTTCTCTAGAGCCTCTGCTTCAGTTCCTGCCTCCAGGTTCCTGCCTCCAGGTTCCTGCCTGGGTTCCTGCCCTGACATCCTTCCATGATGAACTATAGGCTGTAAAATAAAATAGGTCTTTTCCTCCCCAAATTTGCTTTTGGTTGTGGTGTTTATCACAGCAATTAAAAACAAACCGGAATAGCATTCTTCCTCACAGAGCTGTGTGTGGTACATAGTGAATACTAGGGAATTAAGTTTAATCAAGTAGTTTTTGACTCTGCCTAAACCCATAAGACCTGGTGATAAGAAACCCTGGCCAACCCTCTACACAGAAAGTCTGGGCCATCCATGGAAGCTTTTGAGACCCCATCTACTCCAAGCAGTTTCAAAGATGGGTAGCAGTCGCCTTCTCTTCCTACTCCACTATAATAGCTCGTCCTTAGGAAAACATGGAGGAAACACTGTGCTTATCCTTCCATAACTCTGCTCAAATAATATAAGACCTGTCTGCATGCCCCTCCAGGAACCATCGGGCAAGGGAGGGACAGGATGTGCAAACAGACAGCTCCCTAAGAGAGTTGGAAAAGGACCTTCTATATGAAGTGGGGTTTCATGCAGATGCTACCTCAGCAGTGGTTTGGAATTTACAGTTGAGCAGGGGAGAGAATTCCAACAGTACAGAGAAGGAATAATATAGGGCTACATAATTACTGCATTCTGCCAAAAGGAGATGCCTGAGGGATTGGTTGCATGGGGATTGACTGTAGGCAGTAAAGCCAGCCGGGAGGCCACATCCTGGCCATAAAGCATCCCATCTAGTCAAAACAAAACTTGATTCAAATTCTTCTTCTTTCCAAGAGGATGTAGGTCCTGGGTGTGTCATGCCATTGTATCTGACGTCCTTATGTTGGCTAAGAATCACCAAATTTCCAAAACCTTGCATGACACTTCCCTAGACAAGCTTGGATACTGCATGGGTGTTTCCTTCTAACAATGTCCCCTGTCCCACAACCATGGTCCGCTCTTCAGGTGCTCCTCTGGAGTCCAGAGTGGGTATCCTTTACACAAGTCTATGTACCTCCTTGTCCTGCAGGACAGTGCTTCAGAACCTGCGGGGCTGAGTGGAGTGTGCAGGCAAGATTCCTCCTCCCAGCTGTTCTCCACAGGCCCCGCTTGCTTCCCTAGACAGAGTTTGTATTTTGGAGGGTTCAGCCTCGAGGACCTCATCCTAAGCCAGAAGGGTTCCCCCAGAGGAAATACAAGTGTTTCTCATGGCTGCCTGCCATCGTTTCCAGCAGGAAAAGGGAGCGGTTCTCCTTGGCAACGCCAGGGTGGCCGCCCAGCTGGCCCTTCAGAACCGATGCTCTCATTTCCCAGCTGCAGGGGGTGGTGGCTGCTGACTGCTTATAGATGAGTCCCTCTTCAGGAATTACCTTCTGCCAAAGGCTACACCCTTTCCTCTGGTATCTTGTCTACAAAGATCAACCTATGTCGGGCACAAAGCTTCAACATCTTTACTTCGACTGGGTCAACTCTGCGGAGCCTCCCCTGCTCTAGAGCTCCTGTGAGACCAGCTGAGGCCCCTGCTGCAGCTACTTCACTTCTTACCTTCTCCCGTTGCTCAAGCAGTCTTCCAAAAATTGGTCTGCAAAGCATTTTCCCAGTGACCTCGGGTGCAAAGCTTAAGTGCGGTATCTGTTTCTTCAGCTTCGGCCTTTGCCAGTGGAGCCAGGGCAGACATAAATAGGATGAGATCTGTCCTCCTGGCCACACAATTAATATAGGTTAATTTAGATGTAAGAGGATTTCTTTACTCCCCAGTGAGCTGTTAGCTCCTTCGGATGGATGGAGCATCTTGGAGGCAGCTAAAGACAAGAGCTAGACTCGGAGTTTGACAGAGTTAGCACGCGTCTGGCTGCAGTGACAACTGCCATGTCCAGCTACCGGTAGGTTAAGAAACAAAGCTGTTGGACAAAGGTGATGTTTTAGTAGGTAATGTGCTTGCTGTACACACATGAGAACATGATTTCAGGTCTCCAGCATTCACATAAAAACTGGTTGTGTGGACACATGCGTATAGTCCCAGCATATAGTTTAAAGACGGGAATCCCAGGGAGTTTGATGGTCAGCCAGTTAAGCCAGTCAATGAACTATAAGTTTAGTGAGACACACAGGCACACACACTCACACACACACACACACACACACACACACATGCACAGAGGGTCTGGAGAGATAGTGCCACAGTTGAGTGTACTTGCTGTTCTTCCAGACTTGAGTTTGGTTCCCAGTACTCACTTTGGACAGTTCATAATCTCCTATAACTTCAGCTCTAGGAAATCTTATGCCCTCCCTCAGCCTCTGTGGGCACCTGCATTTGCACGCACGTGCGCACACACACACACTCTAAAATAAGAAATTCTTTTTTTTTTTAAAGAGCACATCCAAATATTGGTAATGAGGTGATCTAACACATCTCACATCTAAGCAGGTATTGTAATGAGGTGATCGAACACATCTAAGCAGGTCCTGGTATTCAGGTTTGCTGAGAACCCCAGTGTTGATCGCAGATGCAGGCTGTAGACCACACAGTGGTGTAATGGCTGTTTTACTTTTAAGTGACCTTAATTTTATTTCTTTAAAACTAATCAAGCAACTAAGAAACAGGATTCTTTTTCTCCCTTTCTTTTGTGAGGAAGCAAAATCTTCACAAATCACTTCAAACTGACTTGGTCTACTTCTAACTGGCCAGAGTTAGGCACATGGTTAACACTAAACCAACCATCAGTAAAGGGAATTAGAATGGCATAGTAGACTAAGGCCAGTCTCCTCTAACCCTCCCTACCGTCTGAGCAGGAACCAGGACTTTCTTTGTGCTTGTACACCTAAAGAAGAGGCTATGACCATCTATGGCTTCTCTTAAAGCAAGTTTTATGTAAACTTCACACCTTTCCAATATCAAAGCTCCAATGTTTAACCGAAACAATTTCCAATGAACTATTAGAAAATTTATTCTTTTTAAAAATAATTACTTTTATGCATCTGAGTGTTTTGCCTGCGTACATATCTGTGTAAGGTGTGGGTGCACTGCCCTGGAGGATGTAGATCTCCTGTGACTGACTTATGGTCAGTTTTTAACTGCCACTTGGGTGCTAGAAATTGAGCCTGGGTCCTCTGGAAGAGCAGGCAGTGCTCATAACCACTAAACCAGAAAATGTATTCTTTAAATTATTCTCTATTTTCTCATTCCAAAGTAATGCTTGAGTGATGCAGAAGTAGACTTCTTTTACCAGAACAAAGCTATTCTAATCATTGAAAGAATTCTCTTCAAGTTAAAAACGGATGTACCAGTATTCATCATCTGGCTTTGGAAATTCGTGTAGTATTAGTTACTCTCTTACTATTGTTTCTAGTTTTTGTGTCTATGGCCTATAAAGTATAAGATTCTGATACTATAAGATCAATAACATAGAATCCAACTATTGTTTCCTTTGTTTCAATTAGACGTAGTTGATCTTCTTATATAACTAATTAAAAAGTGTATATATGCACTATAAAAAACATGCTACCTATTCTAATAAGTTTGTTAAAATAATATAAGTTCTTATCTTCCATTATATATATTCTTTCCCAGTCCACCTGAGTCTATGCATATCCTCTATGGCCTCAAAGTCAAACTTCTTTAAAAAAATCAATGTAAGATAGCCACATATATGCTTAGAATCCTTAATTGCAGTTTTAGGCATACTTACCCCAAAGCAATGAATTTAAAAACTAACAAGAAAGAATGCTCTAGAAAATGTTAAATTTTTGTTGTTGCTGCTGTTGTATATTTATCGTTTTGTGTGTGTGTGTGTGTGTGTATGTGTGTGTGTGTGTGCTTGCATATAGTGGGGATGAGGTTATGTAGAAGCCCTAGGCTAATGTTGACACTTCCTTGATTCCTGTCTATCTTATTCACTGAGGCAGGGTGTCTCACTTGAACCCAGAACTCACAGTTTGGCTAGTCTAGCTAGCTTGCTTACTCCCCAATACCTGGATCTGGTATTAGAGATGGGCTACAATGCCCAACAGGCATGGTTGTTGGGGATCTGAACTCTGGCCCTCACATTTGTATAGGAAGGACTGGCCTCTGAGAACCTGTTCTAAAACTTTTAACTATGTTGCAATCTGACAGGCTTTCTCCTATGCCCTCACTTTCTGGGCAACTTAACTCTTGCTTTTACCTTAATCTTCTCCATATTTTTTTATAAGTATGCCTCAAGCTCCTAAAGTCCACCAGTCTACTGTTCATTAACTTCACTACTTTCACTGAGGATTGCCAGGCATGAACTCCTTCTGGTAGCTGCCCCTTTACCAGTCAGATGGGAACTCTGGCTACTTCTGGAAGGATATTCAACCACCCTTGGTATAATTCCAAAGCGGACTATTCCCATTATCCTATATAAAAGTACTCTCTTTGGTTTGTTTAGAAGATAATGCATACATGTGCCTGCCTACACACAGCTTCTGTTTGCTAGTCAGAGCATTATCTTAAGTATTACGTATTTTATTCTTTATTGCTCTGACCACCAGGGCTCTTTTCCTTCCTTCTATGAAGTTTGTTTGTCCTTGGTTAAGGTGGTCTTATCTGGTAATCTTGCTTTTATTTTTCAGTTCTTTGAGGAGAGTTTTAGTTATTTTAGACTGCTATAACAAGCTTTCATAGGCAGGGGGCTTAACCAATACATCTTCATTTCTTTACACTGTGTGAATTTATGTTGCTATACTTGGTTTAATAAACAAACTGATTGAACAGGGTAAAGTTGTGTGGGAAAAGTCAAACTGAGAATTCTGGAAGAATTGTGTAGTCACCAGCAGATGCAGAAAGAAGCAAGATGAGTATGCTGTACTGAGAAAAGGTACCAAGTGATGTAGCAAAGCATAGATAAGAAATATAGGTTAATTTAGGTGTATGAGTTAACTAGTAACAAGCCTGAGCTATTGGCCAAGCATTTGTAATTAATATTAAAATTCTGAGTGGTTATTTGAGAGTGACTGCCTTCATGAGAAAACTCTGACTACACTCATGTTTCTGGAAGATGATACATCCTATCCAAGGAAGATGTCATGACTCCATATTTGGTAGAGTCCTATTTCTTGATGGCAGATATGTGTCTTCTCAGATAGCAGAGATGAATATACTCTACATGGTTAACTTTAATTGTAAACTGACACAACCTAAAACTCCCTGGGAAGACACTCTTGGTGAGGGACTGTCTAGATCAGGTTCTCTGTGGAGAATTATTGTGATCGTGCTAACTGAGGTGGCTGCCACAGGTTGGTTCTCTTGCATATCTGTCCTTAACATTTCCCACTGTGCCTCTGACGAGTTTCTCCTTTTTAGCCAATGAACAATTGAGATAGGGTTGTATCATCAGCAATCTTTTAGTGACATTTTGGTGCACCACAATCTCTCACAACAAAACTTAAAGTTGAATACCAGCCATGCCTCTTCTTAGAAGACCGATGGGTGAGTCCACCAGGAGCCATCTCCAGGATAGCCTCTGGATACCAACTCCCATGGCACTGTCTCTCTCTCTCTCTCTGCCCCTTGACCATCTCTAAGGCACATTTCTTTCTTTTTTATCCCCCTCATGGTCCTAAGGATTGAACCAAGAGCCTGGCCCATGCTAGATAATGACCCTATTACAGCACTTACCTCCAACCTTTTCTGCTTTCTGTTTTGTTTTGTTTTGTTTTTGAGACAATCTCATTAACTTGCTATGTAGGCTGGAACTTGATATCCTTTTACATCCTCCAAGGTAGCTGTGGTTCCAGTGCTATGTCTCCGAAACAGACCTCTGGGATTTTTTTTCTCTCTCTCCCTCTCTTTCTTTCTCTGTCTCTGTCTCTCTCTCTTTTTTTCATTAAATTTTCAGTAAGGCTAAGAAATTCAGAAACCCGTAGCCTCTTCTGCAACCTAGCACCTAACTAGTTCAGTAATACACTTTCCTAAATGGTCATTTGATCCAAGACTCTACCCTTAAGCATGAAGCAATTTGAAATTATACTCATTTGTTGTTCCAGGATTAAGTCAGATTCTTGAGGTGGAATTGTCTTTTCTCCACTGCCTAACCGATTAAAGAGAGGCCAAAGGCAGTGCACGGCTCCCCTTCACAACATGCAAGATGGGCGGAGATGAGGTGTTCAAATGGCAGTCCTCTGGGACTATTTTTACTTATCAAAAGATAATGGGCCCTGAGATGCTCAGTTCTCTTAATCTAAGTAGGTTGGCTTTTTATGCGGTCTAATCAGATAAAAAGGAAAATGAGCTAATGCAAATACTAAGCCACCCAAAGCCTCAGATTCTTAGGTTTCTGACTCATCTTGTAATACTTTCCTTCACCTCACCAGAAGGCAACAGAGAAAGAGAGTGCACCCTGGGTTCTTGGGGATGCCACAGAAAAGTACCATATACCTGGTATCTTAGAAGAAACAGAAGGTGACTCACTTACACTTCTAGAGCATGAGCCAAGATGTCAGCATGACTGGCTCCCTCTGGAGAGTTGAGGGAGATTCGGTTCTCTTTGCTTGTGGTTTGCGGGCAAGTTTCAGCGTTCCCAAACATCACTCCCAATCCCTTCCCCCATTTTTCCATGCCCTTCTTCTCTCTCTGTCCAAATTCCCATCCCATCATGATGCATGTCTGATTAAGGCTCATCCTAATACAGCAGGATCCGGTATGTCACCATCTCAACCTATTACATCAGCCAGGGCCATTTCCCAATAGACCATATTTCTTTCCGATGTTATGGTTGAGTATGAACCAAGGAGTGCATAGCTCAGTCCAGTCCAGAAGAGGCTAAGGGGTGTAGGCAATATAGAGAACTCCAGAATCCACCTTCGTCCTCACCTTCTGCGCCTGTCTCGAATGTACAAGACAGCGGGACAGTCTAGGCAGTGGACTCCCAGATTCACACCTCTGCGTGCCTCTCCATAGCCCTGCTTCTCACCTGTGTGAGCTTCTCTCCCAGATTTGCTTCCATTTTCCTGCTTACCAAATGAAGACAAGGCTAGCTCTAACTTCAAAGACTTAGGACTATCATGGGCATTAATCAACACAGAGTTCTTGGAGTTCCTGGCACATGATTTTGTGTTCAGTAAATATTACCAGCTGCTTGTATTTTCTAAATACCTTTTGCTCACAGGAGCCACCTGAGACATTTGGGACAAAAATGACATATACAAAGTTCTGACCCCAAAGATCTAACTGGAGAGACTTTAACAAAGTAAATGGCAATACAAATTTGTGGATGCTAATGCTGTGGGGTGGGTGCCCTTCCGGTAATTGCATGGTGGTAATTAAAAAGGATGACAGTTGGTGTATTGACAATCCTCCTTCTAGGGATAGATGAAGGTGTTTCCACAAGGAGCAATCATTTTGGCATTTGTATGGAAGTCACAATTTAATGACTGCCTGCACCCCCCCACACACACACAATGCATGCTCTTTAAATTGTCTCAAATTTCCAGGTGCCCCCAGGGAACAAGTAGCACCAGTATCCTTTTAAAACTGTGGGGATATGAGTCCCAAAGAGGAGAAAAAGAGATTATTCCTGATCATCCAGCAGATCCCAGATGCAAACCTAGCTCTCTTTGTCGCATGCTAAAGCACTGGGAAGACACATCATAGGTTTCCAAGAGAGCTGTACCTCTTGACAGTGACAGCGAATGGATGAATATGATTCTGTGCCTTTGGTTTCATGTCCTCTCGGGTTTTCAAAGCAGTTTGGAGGGCTGAGGAGATGGCTCAGTAGGTAAGGGCACTTGCTATGCACGCATGAAGACCGGCGCTTGAAGCCCCAGAACCCAAGTGAGAATTCAGGCTGCTTGTGTCTGCAACCTCGAACTAGGGAACAGAGAAAGAGATCCTGGGAGCTTGCTGATGAGCCAGCCTAGCTGAAACAGCAAGCAAGAACTTGTATCAAAGGAATGGCAAGAGAGAACTTGTCTCAAAGAAATAAGGTGGAAAGCCATAGAGGAAGACATACAACATCTTCTCCTGGTATCTGTATGAGTGAATGTGCCATACACATAACACACACACCCACCACACCACACATACACACCATACCACACACACATGCACACCACACCACACACACACACCACACATATACATATATACCATACCACACCACACCCTATCATACTACACCACACCACACCACACACACATAGAGCAGTTTTGAAATTGTTTCAAATTTATGAAAAATAACTTTCAGGAGATTATAGCTAAAACACAGGCAGCACATATGGTATCTTAGATATCTAGCAACTATACAACACAGCCCCCTGAGCTTTCATTTGAAATCACCTCTTTCAAGTTGTTTTCTAAATTTCATAACAACATGAAGAATTTAAGGTGAAGGTATTTTGCAAAAAGATTGTAAAAAAGTGAATATGTTTGTAACTCAGCTGAGTATAAAGTAAATGTTATTAAACTTTAATGGTCAAAATACAATACTCTGAGACAGAATTAATGCTTGATTCTCTACAACAGTATTGATCCATTCCTAGTAATGTTTACCCAAAAAAGTAACTTAAAATAAAACTTTGTTTTATCCTTTTGCTAAATAGGCATTTGAAACTTGTAATTAGATTTTAGTTTTGTATATTTTTCCATTGGACAAAGTCTTTACTATTTGAATAGACAGTCATTGTTTTAACCACAGGGAAAATTTCGTTTTGAGAGTCATTCCTAATTAGAACATCACTATTAAACCACATTGTGATTGTGAAAACTTGTCTTAATGGACAGATGCTTAAACATGTTTTTAAAATCTGATTTATAACCAAATACTGTAGCAATACTTGATATTGTAAAGGATGTTTAACTATGAGAACTAAAACTCTAAATTAGCTATAGAGTCTTCCTCAAGGGATCATGAAATCAGATGATTTGATCAACTAGATAAGAGAAGACATCACATCAAAGAATCCATTCTGATTAAAAGTGCAGGACCATATCCAGACACTTCTCACTCACTCCTGGCACATAAAACTCACGGTGGTGGACTTTCTCACATCACTGGAGAGCACATTTCTGTGGACTTTGGAAATACTAGCTGGTACTCATTTCTAACTCCACTGCCATGTGAGTACCCTGAGCAACTAAATATTTCTCTCACATTTTATGTTTATTGGATACTTTTATAATTAGACTTCTAAAACTTGTTTATGGTATTAAATTCCATCTGATAAATTTCTAAGTTGCAAAATAATACCAATCTTGGTTTTAGTAGATGGAAAGAAAGGAAGAAAGGAAGACAGAGAAAGAAAGAAAGAAAGAAAGAAAGAAAGAAAGAAAGA
>LOEQ01006706.1:0-13364 GCA_001685075.1 Bramus lutescens | reverse complement strand
TCGTGGTCCTGAGTTCCTTGCTCATGATCTCCCTCCTTCTGCTCCTCATTTGGACCTTGGGAGCTCAGTCCAGTGCTCCAATGTGGGTCTCTGTCTCTATCTCCATCCATGTTCTTTTGCCCACTGCAGGGAATTTTTTAAAGTCATGGAATTAACAATAGTAACCTCTGTTGAATTTGTTTTGTATTCTACCTGTTCTCAAAGTCATGATGTTTTCAGTCCCCTTAGCTATTTGTTATTCTCCTTTCTCCATTACAGAATCAGGCTAGTTTGATAGGACAAAGAGTCTTGGAGGACACTTGAGATAAACATGTAGAGTATGAGATGGAGAGACCTGACTCTCATTCTCAGAGGCAGCTCTCAACAAGAGCAAACAACACAAGAAAATTTACCAATGAACACATGTTATATTTATATACCTTAATAACTTTGTGCACTGGAAAATCCCTGTGCTGTAGGCCATAGCACATTTACAGAATCCTGTGTAGTTTATCTCAACAAAGGCAAGGAAAAGGGAGTTTTCTTTGGCTGCAGTACACAGGGTCAGGTTCCCTAGCCAAACTTCTGCTATGTATATTTACAATCTACCTCTTCAGTTCATTCTCCATATTTGCAATCAACAGCCTGGATATTCCTTCTGTACTCCCCAGTCTGAGCCTGGGAGCAGGTCACTGGTACAGTTAGTTAATGACAATGGAGTGGTTATGGTATCTGTAGCCAGAGTGACTATGGTGGCCACAGTAAAAGTTGGCAATGGGGTCTTTTCACAGAACTCTGCTGTTGCTCAGGAAATCCAGGAACAATAGCCCCAATCCTTCTCCTTTTCTTAGCTGCCTTTGTCCATTTGCTCAAACCATGAAATTCCCCATAACACTCATCTGAAATGAAATCATAGGATCATTTAAGTTGTATGCAAATCCCCAAATGATAGTAACCACATACCTACATTTTACATAAGTGTACTTGTACATCATGACTACTGCATACAGTACCAAAATAACTGAGGAGTTTTCAATTCTTCTATTAAATAACTTTTATATTTCTTATTGTGGTTAAATACAGATAGTATAAAACTTACCATGAGAGGAATTTTTCAGTAGACTCTTTGGTGATGTTGGTACTTTTCACTTTCGGACACGACTGTCACCATTGCCTCTATGTTTCCTCTTGGAATATTCCAGCACTGTTATCTCTGCCTCAGTGGCAGAAAAAGAAAAATGGAAAGGAGGACTTCTGGTTGCGATCTTCTCTTTCCTTTCATCTTAATATTTTCCACATAAATTGTTGGTTAATGCAAGGCGGTAACACAAACAAGTGAAGGTAAGTGCATGGGTTGATTTTTCAGCATTGCTTTTCCATGTATTAGAAACACATTATGGTTCAGAAGAAAACTGTGGTCAGTGGGGTCAGGACCACTTCACTCAGGCCATAAACATAATATTTTGCCTTATAGTGGCTGACAGTGTTACTCATCTCTCATAAATTCTGTTTTATAGAATACTGTGTCATGTCTGAATGAGTCAGCAAGGAACTATGGCATCACTGTATCTCTTCCATGCTACATTTCCCACTTGGACTTCCCTTCCCAAACACAAATTTGGGGTGTGTGTGTGTGTGTGTGTGTGTGTGTGTGTGTTAAGAATTTCAGCATAGTGAACGCAAAGTACTTAAGTACAACGCTTTCTTGCACAGGCCACCCTCCTACCTTTTATCTAACTTGAGTAATACACTTTTCCAATGGTCCCTCTATGCCCTGGAAGGAAGTAAACAGAGACAGGGCACTAGGATGGACTAGGAGCCAAGCATCTCAGTCTCTCTACCAGCACTCAGCCATGCCACATTCTCAGAGAAGAGTCACCAGCCTGCAGAAGTGCAGACTATAGATTTTGTCCTTTGTGGAAGTTTTTCATATACCTCTAGACACGCAAAAATCCAGTCAGCTACAGTGTAGCTGATAGTGCCAAGGTTGACAGAGCCAGGCTGACCAGGAAGAATGATTCATCAAAGACGCCCTGTGGAACCCAGGCTGAAAGATTTGAATACTGAGTAGAAGCTAAGCCAGGTGGAAGAAATAGGCCTCTCCAAATAAATTAAAAGCATAAAAGAAAAATAAAATAAATCTCCAAGAGACTCTGATGGAGAATCAGCCCAGAGAGGTCATGATTTGAATATCTGTGATAAATGTGTTATCTAAAGATTCCATGTGTGGTAGACATCTTTCATCATGACAAAAATACGTGAAATATCTGAGTTAGAAGGAGAAAGTGGGTAAGGACATGACTCAGTCAGTAAAGTGCTTGCTACACAGTCACAGAGACCTGAGTTCTACTTGAACAGTCACAGACAAAGCCAGGTACAGCAGCATGCACTGATAGTTCCAGCTCTGTGCAGGCAGAGACAGGGGGATCCCTGGGGCTTATTGCATAGGCAGTCTACTCAAACTGATGAACTCTAGGTTCAATAAAAGAAGCTTTCTAATAATAACAATAGCAATAATAATAATAAAAATAACATAATAATAATATGCAGAATAACTGAAGAAGATAGCAAATGTCAACCTGTTACTTACACGTGAATGCACATACATGTACATGCACATGCCTGAACTTACATTCATATCTTCTCACAAATAAGTATAACACACACACACACACACACACACACACTTTTTAAGGAGAACAATTTGGGAGTGGAAGGATCTTCATAGACTTCAGTCTTTGTTGCTTAACATTATCAGTCTCATCCTATAGCAAGGTAGAACCTCATGGTGGGGACCATGAGATGGAGCAAAGTTCCATTTCATGGCTGCTAAGAAGAGGAAGAAGAGCGGTCAGAGTCTCACATACTCTTCCAAGAATTATCTGCAATGACCCACATTCTTCACCAAGACCCTACTTAAGAAATTAGGACCTTCGTCTGGTGACAAAGACTTCAAAATGTAAGCCTTTGACTCATGGAACATCATGGAAGCAGGGAAAGAAAAAAAATGTAACATGTGGAAGAAGAAAGGAGGGAAGCTGAAAGAATCAGACTTTCAGGCATGACGTGGCTGCTGCACTCTTGAATTCACACAGCTGTGATTACCTACACAAGATTGTCATAAGAGGAAGTCTATCAACATCTTGTGGTGGGAGTGGGAGAGGCTCCGAGTATTCCATCTCTCTCTAAGGATATATGTGTAATTAATGGTTCATGCGGTAGGACAGACAGTGTAGCCACTAGTAAGTTTTCCATGCTCCTATAAACAAACTTGCACCCACATTTCTGTAAACAACCATAATAAAACTCATCATATCATCATCATTATCATCAAAGAGAGAGTAGAAGAGGAAGAGGAACAAAAGATAAAATGTTGATAATATACAATAAAAGATAAAATATAGCATATTCAAGTATGACACTGTCTTAATGAAACACCTTATTATATATAATAGATACATACAAATAAAAGCACTGAAAAATATGAGCTTAGGGATGACACTAGAGACTCAAGCCATTATGATCCTGTTTAGTGGAAGTTCTCTTACTCTGCTATATGCTGTTTCTTCACACATTCCTTACTTAGTTAAATCAGAAGCCTTGTCCTCTGACCTGCTGTTTGAACAGTAAAAGAATTCACAGACATAGTTAGTGGCTATACAGGTACCAACTCGTGGTTCTATTGGTTTGAATGAGCTTTAATAACAAGAAAATAAATATATACCAAAGTACTATGGGAAATATCAATGTAGACAATATTTAAAGTAGAGAACATAATTGATTATTTGGGGACTGTTTAGCTAGTTTTCACACCAATACTGCCTACCTAAATCATTAGCTATCAACTGCTACTTGGCCAAACTTTACTTTCTGCAACCCAGGTAGAACAAAACACCCCTTTAAAGGTGGCTGTTGTGATTATTTGGTGTTTTTGAAACAGCTTTTCTGCAAAAGTTGTGACCTAGGTCAATTTAAAACCATTGCAGATACGTTCCTCTCAGGCCACACTGCCACACAGGCAAGTTTAGGCACTAACCATCTAAAGAAATGGTCTCATTGAATTTTCTCATCAACTGAACATTTTTGATAGTGCCCTCTTCTTGTTGAAAGGACAGAACATAAATATAGGTAACAGGAAGCTCCTGTGACTCCAATTTTCCAAGGCAGTGAGAAAAAATATAGTGACCTCAATACTTATACTCAATATTCCTTAGTTTCTTCCCCCAATATTTCCCTAAGCAAAACTGATTTTCTTCCTTATTTGCATTTTCTGATTAAAGAAATGCAATAACATTTCATGTCAAAACATAATATTTAAAAAACTTTTACCCCAGTAAATAATCAAGTGAAATACTAACCTGGTTACCTGTCTCACAAAGAGAAATTATTTGCATGGCTTGGGGTTAACTAAACTAGTAGAGTGTCTGATGAGGGGTGAGCACTAAATATAAATTCCTTAGATAGCAGCTGTCATTATTTAACTCCTTATTTCCAGAACTAACACAGTGCCTGGAAAACAGCAGAAAGAGCGCACTTCAGCTTTGCAGTTTTAGTCTACAGACTAGCCTTCTGCAATGGTAAACAACAACCATGTAATGCTGGACGTGGTTGGGTATAGTTTTAGAGGAGAAAGAAGAGTTGGTGCTAGTTGCTGCTGTTATTGGGAAAATAAGCATGACACTGTGTTTGGGCATTGTATTTTAAGAAGGTAAATGACCTTCTTAAGCAGCCAGATGTCCACTTTGTTCCAGCACGTCTTGAGATTGCCAGAAGTAAAACTGCCTGCTGACCCGCTCTGCCCTATTTGGCTGTGTACTTAGTGATCAGATTTTGTCTGCCAGTCTTCTTATAGTCACACAATTATAAATAACGTGATATCCCTAAGGCTTTCTAAAAAGAAAACGGAAATTTCCAAAGTAGAAGAATACTAAAGTCAATGAACCTCAAAAATATAGTTTGAAAACAAAGTTATTGCCTAGCAATCAGTGGTATAGGGTAGAGGTTTGCTAAAAATTATTTACAGGAGGAGATTTTTATACTACCCAAAGTAATCTTTACCATCTCCTCATCATTGAGCTTAAGGAATGGACAGAGGCAGTTTTATAAAAGTCCTATAAAAGAGACCTAGTCCTTCACCAAACAAAATGTTGCTAAACATTCACTAACAACTTTTGCTAACTCTGAGTAAAATACTACAAAAATGTGCCCTTAAAGACCATGTGAAACAAGACAGACAATATTGGCTCAAGCCTTTAATCCCAGCACTTGGGAAACAGAGGCAGGTGGATCTCAGTGAGTTCAAAGCTAGTCCGGTCTACAGAGTAAATTCCAGGACTGTTACACAGAGAAAACCTGTCTCGAAAAGCCAATATATATTTATACAGATATAATATGTATGTGTGTATATATAATATGTATATATTGTATCTGTATAAATATATTTACATATATACTGTATGTATATATACATGCATATTATATGTGTGTATATTTACATATAGACCTGTGAGATACGAATTCTGTTTGCTATAGAAAAACTAGAACAGATGCTGCCATGTAGATGTACCCCAGAACCCCAGGCCCAAAGCCATGTATCCAGAGAATATGTGAATAGAATCTCCAATCACAATCAAAACTATCTTTTCTAATCAGTGTGGCTCAGTGAAATCAACCAATTAGATAGAAACAAATCAGTGTGGATGTTTGTACTTACCCAAAACCAGGATATAAGTGTGTAATGGTCAAGCATGAACCATGTCAGAGAAGCTCATTTGGGTTTAACAAGTCCTACCTGCTGTAGTCTAACATACTCCTACTGGCTGTATGTCATCCTCACCACTAAAGTTTCCTTGGTTTCCATCTGGATTTTTCAAGGGATGGCTAATTTTTTCATTTCCCTTGCTTGTTCTGATCTCACTTTTGACAGTACATTCTGTGAAGGTCTAAGTTAATCAGAATCTCCACAAGTTGAACGTTGTAAAAATGTGGCAAGTGACTGTAGTTTGCCGAGGTTCAGGAGCACCATGATAGAATGAAGTGGTTAGATTCAGATACTTTAATGAAACCGCTCATCACCACACCCCCTGCAACGCCTCAATGCACACTCATTCAAGGTACAGGCGCTTGCACTCATTAAGTTCCTCTGTGCTATGCAACAGCAACATCAACTCTTGCTGCTGCTAGTCACTTGACAAAGAAATGATATTACTAAACTAGTTTTAAATTTTGCATTTCTGATTTTTTTCCAAATAATGCCATGCTGAATTTTCTGTTACACTACTTACTAGAAAAAACTTCACTTATTTAATTTTGTGAAGTAGTAAGCAAAGGATGTCCAACTTATCTCTTCCAAGATAACCCCAAAACTATCCTTGAGTCCAGCTGCTGCAAGGACTAGTTATGCATGACCATGCTGCAAGGACTAGTTATGCATGACCATGCTGCAAGGACTAGTTATGCATGACCATGCTGCAAGGACTAGTTATGCGTGACCATGCTGCAAGGACTAGTTATGCATGACCATGCTGCAAGGACTAGTTATGCATGACCATGCTGCAAGGACTAGTTATGCATGACCATGCTGCCCCATAACTGGCTAGCACAACTGAAGTGTTTATAATATTCTTTATCATGCAGTGTAATGTGTTTTCCCAAGCTGTCCCAGAAATGTGTTACAGACACGTGAGTTGAGGTTTCTGTTTGTATCTCAGTGTCTCCTTCCCTGTAATGATCTGGAATGCCTCTCTCTTATGACAATTCATACAACAAGGACCAAATTTACAGTGCTTGTCCACACACAAGAAGTGTCTGATATCACAAATTATAAACTCTAATTCTAGCTGAGATTGCTTCCGATCCCAATCTTTTGTTCTGTATTTTTTTATTTTAATTTTTGTCTTGCTTTTAATATTTTAGTTCTGAGTCTTTCTGAATCATGTTTTGGAGTAGTGAAGGATATAAACAGACATTGTATTAATGATCCAATCTTGTGAAGCTATAATTAACCACTTACCAACTGATTATCATTTCTGTTATACAGGTTTATATATTCTACTTTCTATACAAAAATTATACTGTGCAGCTTTAATATTTAACATTTCATATTACTATTATCAGAAGATTAAAAACATCAAATAGTTAAAGGAAAGAGGCATTTCTCTGTAAGTAGTATATAAGAAAGAAGTCAGCAAAATAAAGCTAGTTTCAAAGAATAATGTCGCTGAACAGTGACTTTCCTAAGTGTGTCCATCTGTCAACACAAGTAGGCATGCTGTACCTGCCTGGGGCGAGGTTTTATCTCACGCTGCATGAATGAACAGCTAGCACAGAGACGGAGAGGGACTTAAGATCTTAGGTTCAGCTTGTGCTTCATATTTCCTCTGATAAACGTGTTTTTCAACGTGTAATCTTGAGTGCCGAGAAATCAATTAACTTAAAAAATTGCACACCCTGCCAATAACCAGGAATATGAATGGACTCTTTTTGCATGGTGCCTGAACAAATTAAAGGAGCAAAATCTGACTGATGGACTTAACTCCCAGAGAACGAAGTTTCTCAGAAATGGGAGACAGAAACAACAATGAGGCCAAGGCAACTGAATAGCCACAGAAAGCTTCCAAAGTGCCCAGAACATATAACTGTTTTCTCCAAAGGATCAAAAATCTCTGACAGCAAGATGTCAACATATGAAGACACATGAAGACAAGGGCTGTATACATGTGTGATAATAACAGGATTAGGTCAGATGATCAGATATGAATACTGGTGCTGATTTGTAGAAATGTGAAGCCCACACATGGAGGTGTTGCAAACACAGAAATGACCATTTTTATATTAAGCTGAATGTCATGTAAAACTAAGTCAGGAGGGATTTAAGAAGATGTAAATACATTCTTATAGTTTTTGACCCTTCTTTGTGATTCCAAGTACTGGATAGAGACCTGCAGCCATGGTTACAATAAAGCCCCAGGCAATATGAAATGTGATCAGATTTCTCTGAAACACCCTTTAATAACTTTTTGAGAAATGTTTGCAATAGGGAGAAACAGTTCTGTTTTTGGTTCCCATCACAGTCCCCCATTATTCTTTTAGAGAGAGGCCTTCAAATGGTCAGTATGGCCTTGATCTCTAGATCCTCCTTCCTCTACCTCCCATGTTCTGGGATTACAGGAATGCACCACCTTTCCTACCTTAAGCCCTTCGTCTTAGGGAAATATACTCCACTGCGACATTTCTTTAGCATTTTAAGATTTCCTCTCCTGCACATCCATTATCTAGAGTTGCTGACGAGGTCTGTAGTGATTCTGGTCACTGAGTATATGACGCCCGCTTCTTTTGCCACTCATGAGCAGAATTTCAGTTGTATTCTGAATATTTCCTCATTTCAAGAGATCGTGGTAAGTGTGTGTTTATTATCCCTGATGCATGAGTGGGCACTTCAGCTCTTAATGCACAGCTTTCTGGACTCCCCAGCAGCTGTGCAATCATCCCTTTTTCCACCTCTACTTCCCCTACCCCTTTCCTTGAGAGCTTGCATCTAATGTAGCCCGCTCCCGTTATTCTAGCTCCTCTCCTTGTTTTCTCCTTAATAGTTTCCATGTCAACATCTACCTCCGCTGCCTCCTATGCATCCCATAACCATATCTTCATGCCTTGAATTTGCTATTTAACAATGGTCACATTACAGGTTAGTCAGACTATTCAGGTTTTATTTTAAATATGTATGTTTCACTTTCAAGATTGGGGAATTTTTATATCATTTTTCTTTTCATTTGCATTGGTTCATCTTTGGGGGAAATACCCTTCCCCCTCCTGTACCTCTTAATGAGACAGAGACTTACTGTGTCATCCGGCACTGCCTTGAATTTGGGTTCTTCCTGTTTCAGCCTCCTAAGCACGAATTCGGCACTATCCTGACTTAGATGCTTCATGAGGTTGATGAGTTGGTTTGTCTTAAGCGAGGTTTTGCTGCCTTTGTTACTACTACTTCTTTAGCTGTTTTCTTCTGCTTACCCAGTTTTGGTTAGGACTTCTGAGGTTCCCTTAAACCAGCACTGTCTCGTGGTGCTCATCATAGTAGACCAGACCTAATGTTGATAATCCCTATTAAGATCATGAATCTTTATCCCCAGTCAGAGAGGTCAGTCTATATAAGTAATAATGATAAGGATCACATATTGCTGTTTCTTTTTTCCTCTTTTAATCTTAGCTTTGCTCTTTTAGGCAGCCTGCCACCCCCCTGCCAAATAAATACACACAAATCCGTATTCTTTTCTTTGAATGCCGAGCCTTAGCTTGGCTTGTTTCTAGGCTCCATTGCTTAAATTATCCCATCTAAATATTTTTGCCTCTGAAATTTTATCTTCCTCTATTTCTCGATAGTTTTCCTTTCCTTCTTACTCTGTGGCTTGCTGTGTAGCTGGGTGGCTGACCCTGATGTCCTCTGCTCCTCCTTCTCTTGCTCTGTTCTTAGCTCTTCTCTCTCCAGATTTCTCCTACTATTTATTCTTTTTGTCTCCCAGCCCCTCCTGTCCTTTCTCTTGTCTTGATATTCACCTTTTAGCTCTTTATTAGACCAAACAGGTGATTTAGACGGGCACAGCTTCAGAGTTAAACAAATGCAATATAAAAGAAGGCAACATATCTTTGTATCATTAAACAAATGTTGCACAGCATAGACAAATGGAATACATCTTAAAATAATAGTCCACAACTGCCACATGCCATATCACCACACACAGTTCAAGAAATACCTGGACATGCTCTTGCATTCTTTTGAGACGCTGCTTTTGTGCCATGAGCCTAGTCTCTACACTCATAATCCCAGTCTCAGAGTAATAATTTCTTTGATGTCTTTTGTTCTTCCTCCATTTCTATCCTATAGAAAAATTTCTTCTTGAACACCAATAACTTTCATTGTTTTATTTTGAATATTTATTTTTATCATACTTCAAACCTCTATTTTTATTTTATTTCAACCAACTATTTCCAGATGCTTTGCTGCAAAACTGAGTGTGGGGATTTGAATGTCAGAGGTACTCAAATCACACATTTTACTTTTTAATTTTGAGAAAAAGTAGCAGAGTGAAAAGTGAATCTAGAGATGCAATTGGGTTAGAGAAGAACTGACCCTGGACCAGAACACACATGAGTCATGGTAATTAACTGTAGCACAGACTTTCTATGATCAGTCAATGATATATATTTTACTGATAAATTATAGTTTAAAGTTAATATATTTAACGTTATTCACTTTATATTGAAGATTTGGTGGCTCTAAATTTATAGTTACTCTTAAGACTGGCTACATATTTTTTTAAAAAAAGGCTGTCTACATATTTTTTAATAGTGACAAATCTTCTGACAGACCACAGTAAACTTGCTTCTAGCCTGGTGCCTTAGTTAGGAAGACCATGACTGTTGCATAGAGATGAATAAAATTATTAACTTTTCAAAGCTTTAGCTTTATTTCTCCATTGAATTCAGATGTTATAGCACAAGTATTACTCAGAAACGCTATTAATTTTTAACTCCATGCCACCATGAAATAATCTAGACAAAATGCGATCATGTATTTAGGAAAACTAAAGTATTACAAAATAATCTAAATGTCCCAAATTTCATTCTAAAAGTATTATATTTTAGTACTTAGTAAATAATGTGGATATCATTTGACTAAGAAGTTGACAGACTTAGAGAAGTAAACACTAGCACTGATTTACATGAACAAGGCTTTGAAAAGTGTTGAATTTCATACATTTTAAGGGACATCAAATTTAAACCACCATATGACACATAACAAATTCTAAAATGAGTAAGACAGAGAATAACAAGTGGTAAAGAGGCTGTATAATTCCCATTTTGGCTAAATGAGGTGTAAATCTCATATTCTTCAGAAGAAACAAATTTGTCAATGTCTTCTAAATGTTAGCGTAAACATATACACCCTTCATGACCTAGACATTCTACTCTTTGGTTACATCCAACAATAATGCTTACATATGTTTATCAAAATATATCTACTAAAATACTCCATGAATGTAATATTCACAATAGCTTCAAACAAGCTGGTATCCAATCATCAAAAACAGAATGGTTAAATAAACCGTGACATAGTTACACAGTGCAAGCACATATAAATGAGAAATCACTACCTAGAAAGAACAAAGGTGATCTTATGGGCAAAGTGTGGGAAAACCCATAGAATTCCATTGTATATCAAGTTCCAAAGATGACCTCAATTAAGGCTAGAGTATAAAATTTATAGCTTAATGATTGTGTGGGGATACAAAGCACCACTTCTACCTACTACTGGTTTTCATGGTCTAGGCACTTGTTACGGATAAAATATGAAATGTTCCCAACAGGCTCATATGTTGATCATTAGTTCCTCAGATAACGGTAATGTTTTGGGAGGTTCTAGAAACTAGGAGTTAGGGCCTAACTAGAGGAAGTAGGTCACTGGGATGGATCTTAGGAGATATCCTAGTGTCTGGCCCATTTCTTGTCTTTCTTCTTTATGATCATCATAAAAATGAAGAAGGATATTGGCTAGAATCTCCTTCTTCCAGGATATTCTTCACTTACTCTGTTCACAACTATGGAGCTAAGAAATCCTCCAAAATGATCAGACAAAGTTCAACACTTCCTTCCTTATGCTGTTTCTATCAGAATTTGGTATCACAGTAAAGAAAGCTGGCATTGGCAATCCAGCACTGATGACGTAGATGTAATTATTCTGAGAAATTCAAGCTGTAATTTACGAGCTTTGACATGCAATGCATTTTTGCACAGCAATGAAAGTTTATATGTGACCCTTATAAATACTAGCTATGACTAGTGCTTCGCTTGCTTAGTTGTTTTGCAAGTCTATTCTTGACTTCTATAAGATTTGAGGATGCCCCATGGTTAGTTCGTACTTCCAATTAATTATAAATCTGCTTTAGTTTTGTTCTCTCAGATGTAACTGATTTTGTGGCTGTTTTCATTTTACAGCTATAGAATAAGACTGATTCTACTTCTGAATATCAGTCAAATGTATACCTGTAAAAATCAATCAAGTAGATTTTGAAAGAGGTAACTAAAATCACATACAGAGAATTTTGAAACCTAAAATAGTTTTTTTGTCAAATTTTCCTTGCTCTTTCTCTCTAGATTTTTATTAGGAGTCTTGTCATACTTTTCTTCTGTAGGTTTTAACTTTCAAGTTTCAAGTCCTGGACCCAGGTAGATAGAGAACCTGAACAGGGCCACATGATATTATCTGCCAGCCCACTGCTATCAGTGCCTTAAATTGAGTGTACTAATATCTGGGTCTTTGCCTCACTCACAATCACCCTTTCTGCTTCTATACATCCCAGCTAAAAATCTAGCAACTTTCATAGCACCTCAAAGTTTCTTTCATGAACTGTCATTTGCTTGTTCTAGCACATACTTAGGATTATACATTCCAGTGAAAATTGTTCTTCTAAATGATGGATCTTTGGTTTTATACAATCATTAGTCTGAATCAATGCATTTTACCTGCAAACTCTCAAATTATAACCTAACTTTTTCAATATACTCAAGCATTCTATCACTAGGTCTATGTTTTTTCCTTCACGCCTACCCCAAGAATAAACAAATCATCAAGAAATTATTCTTCCAAAAACTGCCAGCCAGTTGCCTTAAGGCTACCATGTTTTGTGTGAATACATGTGAGTGCACTCAATAACACAACCTTATGCTGTGAAGTCTTTCACACACAAACACACATATATACACACACATGTCTATGCTTATAATATCAAAAGTCCTTTCTGAAAGCAGTTTTGATCACTTATGATATATTTTATTTTAGTTTTATTCAAGAAAAATTTAATTAATATCAAAACTTCTATATAAAAGCCTCAAATACAATGAAGGAACACATTACTCCATTTAACACTAACAACAATATTGCTTAAAATGTGCCTGCTGCATGAAGTAAGGCTTATTAAATAACAGAGTGAGTTTCATCACAGTCAAAATCTTATTCAATCTAGTAGTGAAATGAATACTTATAGTGATTCAAATGGTTTATACCTTACATTTAAGACCAGGCATTCACACTTGCACATCTCAGTTATGATTAACCTCAGGGTACGTAACCATTCAAAGAACAAACCATTGATTTAAATAAAACTACCTAGATTTAAGGCTCCATTATATAGTATGGAGCTCAGATGAACTGGATAAATATAGGCACTTTTTGTAGTGGTAACTATGACTTGATTATCTCACAGCTGTTAGAAGTTAGGTCTTGGAATGTTAAACTCTTTAATGGCCAGCTTCACCTCATTTGAATTTTGACGCAGCCTCCTATTGTTCATGCTTGAGTTCTTCAGATTCCCTTAAGCTAGTCACAC
>LOEQ01006705.1:21672-62945 GCA_001685075.1 Bramus lutescens | reverse complement strand
GGTCACTTGTGTCCCCCTGAAGGCTCTTTTCTTTTCGGAGGCGGCTCCTGACATGATAGACTCAGGTCTCCTGTCATGAAAATAGCAGGCCCAAATCACTCAGTGCCAGACTCAGCTCAGAGAAACAACAATTGAAGGCTGAACATAAATCTCAGTTCAGTGATTTGACCAAGGGATCCCTTGTGTAAGAACTTAGGGTTCATACCTTACCCTGGAACTTGGGATAGGGAGCATTCTTATTTAAACCACATGGCTAAGGATTATGGAAATCTAAATCCCCAAAGGGAATTTGAGATGATGCTTCTGGGGTAAGAGGAGTAGGTGCTGGGCACCAAATGCAGATCTTATGTATAGGCCTTCTGTTTTCATGGGTTTTGCTATCCTCCTATTTTCTTGGTTGTCATGTGGATCATTTGCTTGCTGCTTTTTATACCTAGAAAAACCAGTTTTGTATCCTGGTCTCCAGCTTAAATCTCATGGGAATTAGTACTATCAAAATGAAGCTCAGAGCTATTTAGATAACTAGAATTTAGAGAAATTTATTATAGGAAAGAACTGATTTTAAATGAAGAGATCAGAAAAACACAGCTAAACAAATCAAACTAGGTACCTGTCAGCATTCAAAAATGTAGTGTGCAAGCTTGCATTATTTTCCCTAGAGTCCTTTAAATAAACTGTGGGCCTCAGTTCTTTTCAGGAAGCATCTGAGCATAGTTAGTATCCTAAAAATACTCATATACCATGAGTAGATTAAAAACTATAAAAGTTAAATACAATAGACCCTGTCTCTTAAAAAAAAATAGCAAAGCTGGTGTTTGATCATTTATGCAGTCTGTTTTACACTTTTTAGTGCATTCTGCTCCCCAAGCTTCTGCCCCAAAGCAAAATGAGATATTTTCCACTTGGAGGTCAGAAAGCAGATAACAGAAATTTATAAAGAAAATGGTGGTCCATTAAAGTAGAGTTTTCCCCATGTAATCTAGCAAAGAAATGAAATGGATTGTAATTAAAGAAAATCCTTTAACGATTTCAGATCTTGCATTCGTCAAAGGATTTTATTATAAATAAACATCCCATCAGGTTCTCTGCTTACTTAGTCTTTGTCACAGTCTCTTCTCCCAAGGTTTCTAAGACATCTATTTTATCCTGAGCTGTGCATTTTGCACTGCCAACTAGCCTGCCCAACTTTTAGGTCTTCTCTCCACTTGTGTGTTTAGAAAATCCTTGCTCTAAATACTTTCTCACAGGTTTTTTTTTCCTGTAAAAATAATGCAAAATAAAAGCCCAAGGTTTGTATTGGTCCTATAATTTGGTCTGTAATTTGGCATAAAAGCTTTCAATTCTCCTCTGTAAATATATTTTCTTCTAACAGTATGTCTATTCATTTCTAATTTTCTAATTTCTGTCCTTAAAATCTCTAGCATTTTAATTGCTTGTGGAAACTAATCAGTCTCTTATCTGTGACAGTGATTTCACTAATTTCTCATGCTTATGAAGTTCTTTATATGTATTGTTATATTTTGATCTATAGTGTGGCTCGACCTGAGAACCCAGTCTACTGTTGAGAACCTTAGTAAAAGAATTCCAGGAAATAATAACTTTGTCAAGGTAAGGAATCTCTTCAGAAGCTCACTGTAAGAATGTATATTTTTAAAAAAAAGTTCACCAATTTCATGAGACAGACTATCTCAGTCTGACAACATGTGGTACAATGGTTATTTTATACAACTTACAGACTATTTATTTCAGAGAACTGTGGTCAAATCAAACTGTCACCTTTCTTTCTTGTTTTGTGGGGAAATGAAATAACAATACCCCAAGAGGACAGACTGGTAGAGATCATATTGTTCCAGTATCTTATATTATATTCCCCAAGGGGTGCTTTCTTTAATTTACCCATATTTTCAGAATCCATCAGCATAGTTCCCTGTTGGCCACTGAAGAAAGTTCTGAGTGCATTTGAGTTTTTAGTAACCTGGATTCAGTGGGAAAGGAAACGTAGATAGTATTCAGATTTGTCTTGCCCATTTATTCCTCATTTTGTTTGCTTTGTCACACTGCATAACCCGAACTCCCAGCCTCTGCAGGCAATGTTCACATTCCTGTCTGACCATTTTAACACTCTGTCTATGAGGTTTGCAAGATCTTCTTGAGAACATCTTGTGCCTCTGTGGGATGACCTTGCAAGTCAAATAGTATTTCCATATGTTATGTTTTCCATTATTTCTGAGCACTGATATTCTTTGCCCCCAACAACCCAAAAGAAAGCTAGAAACCTTAAGATTTTTAACTTTCAGGTTGAGTTAAAATATTTGAGAATATTATTATTTTCCAGCTACATGTTTTATGTATGTGTTTCTTTTTTTCTTTGCATTTTTAAAATTATGGTTTGTGAGGTTTTTGTTTGCTTGTTTGTTTATGACAGAGAGAGAGAGAGAGGGAGGGAGAGAGAGAAAACGCACATGGAGTTGAGTGAGTGGGGAGGATCTAGGAGGAGTTATGGGAAGGGAACTATGACCAAAATATATTGTATGAACAATTTTTTTTTCAGTAAAAAACATTTGAAAACATTTTTTGAGACAGGGTCTTACTGTGTAGCCCTGGCTGACTTGGAACACACTGTATATACCAAGCCGGCCTTAAACTTGCAGCAATCCTCTTTTATACATTACATTTTATTTTATCTTATTTTATGTGTCTGGCTGTTTCGCCTGCATTTATTAGCTGTGCACTGTATGCATGTCTGGTGCCCACAGAGACAAGAAGAGGGTATCACATTCCTTGCGACAGGACTTTCAGACAGCTATTAGCTACCAAATGGGTACTGGGAACCAAACCAGGGTCCTCTGGAAGGGCAGCAGGGCCTTTAATTGCTAAGCCATCTCTGTAGCTCCTCAACAATCTTTTTGCATCTATCTCTCAAATGAAGAGATTATAAGCACGTACCAGTACAGCGCATCAACTGTGATTTGAGTTTTCTCATGGAGTATGGTCATCAGATAAGAACAGGGAATTGGATTAGAAGGAGAGAAAACTAATTATATCATTTTTATATTACTTCAATTACATCTTTAATCCCTTACTTGAACTTTATAAAGAAATTTAATATTTAATATGCTAACAAGAATTGGACCTCACCTATTCTCAAGAAAGATCAATAAGCACATGAGTTCATTTTTACCCTTTAGCCTTTCCCAGTCCTCTTTTCTTCCACTCATTGTGTTTGCTGACATTACCCAGCTGCTTTCTTATGTACAGCAGTTCTGTATTGCCTTAATCTGGCATGCCATTGAATTTTGCTTTATTTGTTTTCCACTAAGTTTGTTTGTATTACTCTGATATTTGAATATGTCTGTCTGTCTGTTTGTCTGTGCATATCTGTATCTGTTTATAAGTATAGATATATATAGTGTTATTAAATTATGTGTTTGAAATTAATTTCCTTGCTATTGTTATTAATTTATTATTGCAAAGTTCACAGTCTGCCATGAAAAGAAAAATAAAGTGCAGAATTTTGGTTCAGGATCTGCAGGTGGGCAATTTACTGTGAACCGACCTTGCACTGTCACTATCTAATAGGAAGATGATGTGTCATGTAGTTGTCTCTTTACTTTGCTCACGTGGATACTCTTTGAACTGCAAACATAGTCGCTCTGCTCTTTGGTCATGAACATGCTTTTCTGCACCATAGGAGAGGAAAAGTACTTTCGTTTGAAAGCCTATGGGGTTGCTTTTAGAGCCACTAGTCAGTGTGTGTTTTGCTGAGTTTTCTTTAGAGATTTTATTTAAACTGTGGTGAGTACAATTTCCTGACCGAACTTCATAACTGTTTTAGTCCAAAACAGGCCTTCCACTTAGCACTTACTTCAGTGCAGTGAAACTTCGTTGGCTCCTTGACAACGTGAGAAAGGTTCAAAAGGCTGTTGAAGAAAATAGAGCTCTTTTTGGGACCATTGATTCCTGGCTCATTTGGGTATGTTTCAATATAATGTATGCACAGAGAATGTTTTGGGGGATTTTTTTTAACTGTCCTACCTACTATTTTTGACCAACATTTTGGAATCTAATTTGGCATCATTATTGAGGAAAAACTACTCAAAGCAGCAGAATGTCTGTCTCCATTTGAGAGACAATTTTGTCGATTTCCCTTCTTTCTTTTCTTGTTTTATTTGAGTGACAGCAGAAGATAATTACCACAAGCATATTTCATAGCTCTTATCACTTGGGAAAGTAATTTAGGTAGCTTTTCTTTCATACCCATCATTTCATTCTATCACACCAGCCATTTCTTAGAAGAAATGACTATTTTACACAGTAAAAATGCCTCAGCTACTTTTCTCCTTCATGGTCAATGTTTTCTAGCTTTCTCTTGTGAAATCATGCTGGAATATGAAAGAAAATCGTAGCAAAAGTTTATGGTAAATGTTTTGTCCAGAGATGAACACAGGTCAGTAGAAATGAACAGTTTAGATATTTATATGACAAATTATTTTTCTGTTTTGACCTTTTGAGATAGCATCTCAGTATATAGACCTGACCAGCCTGAAGTTTACTGCATACACCCTATTAGACTTGAACTTGTCGAATCCTCTAACATCTGTCTCCTGAATCCTGAGGTGCAGACACGTGTCACTATATCCAGTGACTTCCAATCTACCTCTGTCTCTCTGTCTGTCTCTCTTTCTCTCTAACAGGATTTCATTGTGTAGCCTTGGTGACCTAGAACTTGTTGTGTAGACCATAGACATCCACCTGCCTCTGGTTCCCAAGTGCTGGAATTAAATAAGTATGCCATAACACCTGGCTTACAATGTAGATCTTTTGATTTTTTTAAATTATTTCATTATTTTGTGTTTATGGGTATTTTGCCTGTATTTATATATGTACACCATGTGTATGCAGTATCTTCTGAGACCAGAAGAGAGTGTCAGATACCTTGGGACTAGACTTGATACAGTTGTGAACTCAAGTGTATTATGTGAGTATAGTTGGTGCTTGAACCTGGGTCCTCTGGAAGAGCAGCAAATATTCTTTGCTGAGCCATCTTTCTAGCCCCACGATATATATCTTTAAAGTATATGTCCTTTTGTGGTTCCTATTCTCTCTCCCTTTTTATCCCTCTTACATTTATTATAGCCATTTTTGTTGTGTTCCAAAGCAGTCAATACTGTAGTTAACATCTCTAACAGTAAGCCAACTGTAAGATTGTACACTTTTGTGCTGATCTTGCTTCAACTATACTCACATAATTCCAAACACATTACTCCACAAATACTTTAATAGCTGTATGAGGAACTTTTGCACCATCTGGGGGAGCTTCAAGCCAGTATTGTCTTACTCTCATTTATGGACTCCTTATAGCAGATCTTTCAGAATACTTTCTGGAAGGGTTGCCTTCTCCACCCTGTCCTGTACCTGGCCAGGGAATGTATACTTTATGTTCTGTAGAGGCCAACTGTTTTCTTACGTGTCGGTCACAGTTGAATGAATAGCTCTAGCAATTGCCTTGAAGCTGAATGATACAGGATATGGGAACTAGGACCTGCAGCAGACAGGAGGGCACATTTTGGGACTATGCCCAGTGGTGTGCTTTTTGTCTCCCTTTGTTCTTTTCTTACCTCTTACTGTTTCCATATGAAGGACATCTGCATTGCTTCTGAAGGTGTTATAGAGGACTTAAAACTCTGCTTTTAGGATGTGCACAAAAAGATGTGTAACTGAAAGAGAAAACATGCATGTAAAAGGTTTTCTCTAAACCTTTAGAAGTAACATTCCACCTCGTCAAATTTTATAAGACTCTGAATTTTCCAAAGATAGAAGATTAAAAACAAAACTTTTTTTTAAATCGGAAATTAACTAGAATTGCATGAAAGTAGCCACATGAGGTTGTCAATCCTAACTAGAGTATATTGTGAATATAAAATACACACTGGATTCTATGGATTTAAGACAAAAGAGAAAGGAAAATGTATTAATAATATTTTATTGATTATATGTTAAAATGTTATTTTAAATATATTGACTAAATAATATGAATATAGGAATTATAGGTACAATTTATAGTTCTATTTCTTTGTGTGTTTTCAATGTTTTAAAATTACATTTGTGTGTATGTTGGGGGGTGAGTGCCTGTCATGATGTGTGTGGCAGTCAGAGGACAACTTGTGGGAGTCAGTTCTCTCCTTCTACCGTGTGGGTTCCAGGAATTAACTCAGGTCCATCAAGCTCAGCAGCAGGTACCTTTTTCTGATAAACCATCTAGCAGGTCCAGCTACCAGACATTTCAAAATTACGTGTGTAGCTCAGATTGTATATCTATCGAATGCTGCTGAAACCTCAGTAATTGAAATGTTTGGTTCTTCCATTTTTTTAATGCGCTCTGCTGGTATTAATTGCCCTTGATAATATATAAATAGAACTGCAGATTAGTTCAGAGTTAACGTGTCCCTTTCGTTCTGTCTAGAGTTTGACGGGAGGAATCAATGGGGGTGTCCACTGTACAGATGTAACAAATGCAAGCAGGACGATGCTTTTTAACATCCATTCTTTGGAATGGGATAAAGAGCTCTGCGAGTAAGTTATGTTTTGGCCTCAATGCAGGTCTCCCTATACACTTCCGTATACATTATTTACTGAGATTCTAAATCTTCCTATACTAACACTTACTGTTATATTTCAACTACAGAACGCTAGTCTGTGTTTGTATGTGAGCTTTTGTTTTGTTATTTTAGGAGGCATTTTTTGGTCTAATGAATTCATAGTGATTCCTCTGCATCAGCTTCACTGGTTCTGGGATTATAAGTATGAACCACCACCACAGGCAGCTTCTATTGTGTGGCGTTTTTTTTAACGCTTTATTTATTTTTGTGTCTTTTGCATCATGCATCTCGATCTCATTCATCTCTTTCATCCTTTCATATCCACCCTCTGCCCTTGCAAAGCCCCCCCAGTAAAATAAAGTACAATTTGAGAAAGAATATAAGAAAAAGAAAAATCTTGTCATGGAAGCTGTAGTGTGACAGAGAATCACAGAGTATACCCTTTTGCCAGTATAACTTTACTTGCAAGTGTTCATTGCAAGGAGTCCTTGGTCTGGTTTGAGGCCTCTGATTTGGTTTCTACTACAACAGCCTCACTGGGACTCCTCTTGGATATCCTGTTCTTGCCCTATGTCATGGAGCTCCTGTAACTTTGGATCTGCAGGACATGCCCCTTCCGTCACAGAGGGGGTGGACGTTGGGTTGGCCACCTCATAACCCTGGTTCTGTACCTGTGTAGCTGCAGGGTTGATCAACCTTACCAGCTCTCCAGGTCCTTACCACCAGGGTGAGCTCTCCAGCATTGCCACTCCCCATCCACCCACCCCAACCCCCACCTTAGGTTCGCCCAGGGAGGAGCAAGGGCAACTCTCCCCAGTACTGCTGCTAGTAAGGGGCAAGAACAGCTCTCTCTAGGTCTTATGACCTCAGGGCCAGCTCTCCCAACTACCACAGGCAGCTAGAGGCAGTGAGTGNCACTGTGATCTCTCCCTTGCCCAGGGGTTGGGCCAGATGTCCCCACCTCATAACGTGGGTGGTTTACCTGCTCTCCTGTTTTCAAGGTCAACTTTACTGTGCTGCCCAGTTGAGTAAGTATGGGTCAGGGCAGCTCCCCCACCTGCCGCAGGGCGGGCTTCCTTCCCTGTGTTTTACTTGAAGTGTCAGTGAACACACTCCCTTTCAAGGACATAGAGTGTGTATGTAGGCCAGAGGGCACCTGTATGAGTCAGTTTTCTCCTGCCCTGCATGAATCAAGGTCCTTAGGTTTGGTAGTAACTGCCTTGACCTGCTGAGTCTCGCACCAAACATAGCTATGACGCATAGATAGAATCAGCTTATTAGATATCCTTTATGGATTTATCTCTTTTAGAAAAGTTCTTTGGTTTCTGAGTATGTTTTAAAAATTGTTATGATTTAGTTTTCAAGGTTAGACTGTTAAATACCCAAACATACAGCTATGTTCTCTTGACTAATATGTTTACCACTATTGAAGTGTATGCTTACATGTACCTATTTTCTTATTATGTTTAAAAATGTCTCTACATGTTTATTCCAAACAGTGTTATATACCCAAAGCTATTATTTTTCAGATTTTTTGGAATTCCAATGGAAATTCTTCCCAATGTCCGGAGTTCTTCTGAGATCTATGGCCTAATGGTAAAATCAATAGTAGGGGCAGGGGATTTTATTAAAAAGAAAGACCTTTGACGTTTAGAATTCAACAGTCAACTCTATTATGTTTTATGGTTTGGGATTTGGGACTTTCTCTGTTAATGTCTGTAGTATGTAAAATAAGAATTTAATATTTTTAAATGGCTTTATACCTAAAAACTTCAGGTTCTTACTACCAGTTGTTTTTATGTTTATAAACTTGAGTCGGCTTTTCTTTCAGTAATACTGTTTTTGTCTTTTGAATATTAATATTTTTAAGTATTATCAATAAGTAACCTAACTCTCAGCAGTGGTGTGGGAATGTTTAGGCCAGTTTATCCTTCCATGTAACTGTAGTAGCTGTGATGTCTGCCTTTGATTTAGAGCAGGTGCTATCCCCGTGGTAATGGTGTTCTTTTCCCTAGTTAATCCCTTCCAGTGGCTGAACCATTGTTATATAGTTCATTCTTTGTCAGTTTGGAACAATCTAACAAAGAAACTGAAAGTAAAGAGTCTGTTTCTAAATCGCTTTGCTAATTAAGGCAATTTCCATAAAAGGGGCATTTCATTTCTCCCAGAGGGAGAAACGTAAGTGTGCTTAGTGTCACTGAAAATCTGTAGCCAAGTATCAGGAATAGAAACTTTTAGGAGGGTTTGAACTGGTATTTAAGTGCACAAAATTAAAGTTCATGATAAAACTTAAGAATAAGTTTAAGGAGGCTTCAAAACTAGCCGTTTCATGAAAAATAGGAGAAACTCCGTTCAGACAGTTACTAAAACTAGAATTGGATGCCAGGTGCTCTAGATAATGCTTGAGTAAGAATTTTAAGTGCTCTGCATACTGCATATGAGTAGGGCTTTTTAGGGAGTTGCTTAAGGCAGGCGCAGCCACTGCTCATCTATAGCGCTTTCAGAGTTCCATATTGATCGCACATTCGCTTGGGGCAGAGCAGAAGAGGCTAATTTTGAAAGAGCTTCAGAGGATGGTAGAAATAAAACATTTATTTAATTGGCCTAGTTTTCTCTTGAACTTAAAATATTATGCTTCTGTCCCCCTCTCTCCCCCTTGCTGACTATAGAAAATCTCTCATAGTCTGGTGAGTAGGCTACCCACCGGTTATGCCGCCCGTTTATTTGGAAAAGATACAGTGCATTTCCATTGATTTTCAGACAAGCACAAGTCCATTCACTAAACAAATGTATCTAGAATTTGCATAACCTTCCAAAATATTGTAAGCTATAGTCATGTTTTATATTTTTCAAGGAAGCAGAATCTTGTTTGTTTTCCCTAATATTAAAATAAATGTTTCTAAAATTCTGGGGGAGTTTTCCGGAGATTCGGATGCTAGTACAATTTACTGCAAAGTACAATTGTGACATACTTTGGTCTTGAGCTTAGTAGGGAAATTAGAAGTGTTTTTTAAATATCCATCTTCTCTGATATCTTGCCCAATGTTTCAGACCAGTTAGTTGGAAATGCACTGTCACTTTTTCTGCATGCTTCCTCAGAGGACCCCTCCTGGAATCCTCCAGAAGCCTCCCCCCATAAAGAAAACAGAGCGCTTTACATGCCTGAACACTCCTTAGATTGCTTTAAAGTGTGATCATTTTGAAGGGATAAACAGACTTTTTACAATAAATTATCAAGATTGAATGTAGTCTAATCCTTATTAGTATCCAGGCTCGTTTTCAAAGAATTTATACAATAAATAAAGCATCAGGCCTAAGATAGGGAATGTAGCTCAGCCGTAAAGGACTTACTTACTTTTCAGTAGGCGCTGGGTTTGATCCCTAGAACTAGAAGTCCACCCTTGAAAACTAGCCAGTGTTTTATTAACCGGAAAGCATGAAAGAAATAGTAAGAATCTAGAGGGTGTTTTCTATTTTGATTGTTACCTTCTCCTTGTTAACAGGTAGGGCACTACAGGTCCCAGGGCCATTTGTTAGCAAATGGAAGGCAAAGGGGACAGTCTGAAGGTTTTCATTTACTGTTCTTTCTGCTATCCTCCTTTTCGGGATTACATTCCTTAATTTCTCTACTTCCTTAATGTCAGTTGAAATTCCTCTGTCATAATGTTTCACTGCTGTGCTCGTGGGAACCAGACCTGGGGCCCAGCATAGGCTAGGTAATAGCGGTAGCACTGAGTATATCCTCAGCCTTGTGATGTTTCTTCAAAAACTATTTTGTAAAGTTTTGGCAACCACTAAAATCTCACTTTGCTTCTTGCAGGCCATACCGATTGAAATAAGAAACATTATTCATAAATTAACTGTTACTTTTCTAAATTGAACTTATTTTGAATACACATCTAGAATCCAAGCACTCTTGGTTCTTCAAAGCATTTTGAGTAGAAAGAAGACTTGATACAACACAGGCTTCCAGAAACTATGTTCCATGCTAGTTTGATAGTTATTTACAAATATGTTGGTCGTTTCATAATTGCAGCAATGATAGCAAAGCACTGATTTTTATCTGCGATCACATAGTCCAGGTGGCATTTTGTAAATAAATAAGTTGTGTAGAGCGATTCAGCAGCCTGCTTGATGCCTAACACTGACTAACCAGGAGTAGAGCCCATGTCTTCTGACTGCTAGTCCAGTGTTCATATTCCGTTTCCAAGGCCGCGTCTCATCTGGTCATTTCTATGACTACTTTTAGACTCTGTCTCTGTCCTGCTAATGTAGTTAAACACTTCGCTCTTGTCTTGTCCGCTCACATCCTTCGGCATGTTGCTCTTCTTGTTTGTTCCTATAGCGGTTATGTTAGTAGAGCCAAACTTTTGTGACTGTTCCTAACCCTTTTTAAAATTTTTATCAGAAAGCTGGGGCCTTGGAAGGTGTGCCAATATCTGGGGTAAGTATCAGTCTGTACCAAATATAATCCTGTCATGCTCCCCATCCCGCCTCCACCTCTAGCCCCCCATCCCACCTCCACCTCTATCCTATGTTGCTGTGGCCTCCCCTCTTTGTCTTAATCCTTGCGCCTTTCCTTAAACTTAGGAGGGCAAGTAAGAGGAACAGCACTGGCCACTTTCTTGTTCTTCGGCCACACAGGGTGGGTCACTGAAAAATCTTGTGAGGAAATTTGAAGTCAGGTGTGGAGATGCAGTGCACACCCAACACTTTGGGGAGCTAAATTTAAGTCTAGCCTCAGTTACATAGTGAGTTAACTTTAAGTCTAGCCTTAGGCACATGGTGAGTTAACTTAAATCTAGCCTCAGCCACATAGTGAGTTGACTTTAAATCTAGCCTCAGGTACATGGTGAGTTAACTTTAAGTGTAGCCTCAGGCACATAATGAGTTAGAGGCCAGTGTGCATTACATGATATTATGTTTCAAGGAAGGAAGGAAGGGAGAGAGAGAGAGAGAGAGATGGACGGAGGGAGGGAGGAAAGAAGGGAGGAAGGGGGAGGAAAATGAGTTTTAATTCTCCCTTCTTATGCCTTTTATCTTGATTAATAAATAGGGGAAATGCCAATGGGAGGAAATGTAAGGCATAGATATTTCACTCCTTGGTGGATTAAAATCCACAAAAATAAACCTATGGCTCAGTATTTTTTATTGTCATTTATCATTTCAGTGTTTGGGGGACCAGTCTGCTGCTCTGGTGGGACAAATGTGCTTCCAGGATGGACAGGCCAAAAACACGTGAGTCTAGAAAAGCAGCTGAAAAAGCATCATTGTTTTCTTTCTTCCTCTCCCCTGGTGCTTTAAAGGAGGAAGTGAGGAAATGTTTTTCAAATTCAGCCAAGCTGCAATATTTCAGTGACTTCATGTGGACATACACAGTATTTTTATAATTTGTTTTTCCCTTTTTCTCTCTACCTTGAGTCTTCTTAGCCCATGCTGGCCTAAAACTCCTGATCCTCCTGTCTTAAATTCTCAAGTACTAGATTTACAGGCATCTATCATGACACCCAGTTTTATGCAGTTTTGGGGATTAAACCCAGGACCTCATGCACGTTAGGCTAGCATTCTGCCAAGTTAACTACACCCCCGGTTCTGATTTTGTCTTTCATTTTTCATTTTGTTTTGGTAGTTTTGAGATGGGCCTGACTCTCACCTCCTGAACCTCACACTAGGTAGCTTAAGACTGCTCGGAAATTCATGGAAATCTCTCTGTCTCAGCTCCCCACATTTCATGATTTTGTTTTGTTGTTTACCCTGGGCCATATCTATTCCTTTTTTAAAGTTAGATTGGTGGCATTGTGAAGAAATGAGAAAAAGCCCTAATACAAATTATAATTTTCAATGTATTATCCTGCTCAGGTATCTCTACCTATAACCAATCTTAAAGTATATTTTTTAGGCTATTTAATGCCATTGTCTTGCTTTCTCCCTCATCTGAAGTGTTTCTACTGATGAGGAACAGAAAGGATGAAAGAAATGAAGACTCAATAATATTTTCCTCATATTATTTTCTCTTAATTCGTTTTATTAAAAAAGTCCCTATCCCATGGCATATATTGAATGGCAGAAACAATATGTCCCAAGAGCTGAAGTAATAGTGACAATTATAACACATGTTCAGACAGTGGCTCTTGTGTTATATGTAATGGTTCATATACCTGAGATGTTACTCAATTAACATAAATCTTATTATATAGGAATCATTTTATTCCTATTTTATGCCAGGTAACTAAGATTTAGAGAGAATAACTAATTTATGTAATGTTCTGAATCTAGTAATTCAGAGGCACAATAGTTGTACCCTAATTCATGGTATTCCTTAGTTGTGGCTCTAAACTACTATGCTGTACTGTCTGTTCTGTGGAGAAAATATTTCCAGAAACATAGAAGATTGGATCTCTAATCATTCTCATGAGAATTTCCTAAGTCTGTCATCAAGGGTTTTGGATTTGTTGTTTCTTTTCTTTTCTTTTGTTTTTGGAGGTTTTTTGTTGTTCTTGTATGGTTTTGTTTTTATTGTTTTGGAGACAGGGTCTTGCTGTGTAGCCCAGTTCGTCTGGAACTTGCTATGCATCTCAGTCTGCCATGAAACGTGTCATCCTTCTGCCTCGGTCTCCCATGTGTTAAGATTATAGACATGTATCATTACACCTTCTCATCAGATATTTTATGGGTTGGTTGGGTTGTTTTTCAGACAAAGTCTCTTATAGCTCAGGCTATCTATCCTTGGACTTGCTATGATGCCCCTGTCCTTATCTTACTAGTTCTGGGATAATAATAATGATATTGCAGGCACGTACTACCATGATGACTTCTTTATTTTTGACTGAGGTGATTAACTTCTTTCTCTGCAAATAATGAAATATCTAGCAGCCCTAAAATAAATGCTGTTCAGCAGGGTCGGCCTCCCTCATGTGAATGAGTAAACTCATTAGAATGAAAGTTTGTTGGGAAGAGGATAATGAGAATTCCTTGTAGGCTGTGACGTCCTCAGGTTATGAAGGAACTCTTGGGTCAACTTAAGTGTGGAAACATTTTCTTTGAATCAGTGTTCCAGCAGCCGAGTCAGGAGTCATAGAAAACTAGGCTGGGTTTTTTTTTCCCTTTCCTCCTTTGCCAGGAACACTAATGCTAGTAAATCAGATGCTATCTCCATCTGTCCATGACCTAGCACAATAGATAGTACATAGTAGGGACGCAGTAAAATAGCTTTTCTCTCTTTCCCATTGTCAGGCAAGTCCATAAATAAATTACACGTAAGTAATAATATAGTGACTGCAGGTTGGAGAAGGGAAACAGCAAATCATACAGTCTTGATCTCACATTTCTTACCCTGAGGGGAGACAACACAGATATCCAGTTATTGGTATATAAAATATCCAGTTATTGGTATATAAACTAGAGCTTTCATGACATAAGAAACTTTAGAGTCATGTTGTTGGCTTTCAAAGTGAGGCCAGAACCATCATAAATGATGATGGAAGTGGGCTCAGCATCTAGCTCAACAGTAGAGAACTTTCCTAGCATTCACTGACGCCTGAACTTAATCCCAGTACTAGCAAATAAAACCATTATGCTGCTAGGGAGATGCTTTCAGGAATGAGCACCCCTGGAGAGCACAGGAGACACTTAAGGATACAAATAGGAAGATTTAGTATAGGAATGTAGCAATACTTAGGGTAGGAAAATGATAGAAGACAAGACAAGATGAGTGCAGTGGCTGAGTTGTATTCCAGGTAATTGGGAGACAGTCTGGGCTAAATAGTGAGCTCCGTATCAGCCTGAGCTACTCAGCATAAAAAACAAAACACAGCTGTGGGGGTGGGTGCTATTTAGAAGAACAGTGTAGTGGCATGACCATGTATTGGAGAAATTCCCATCATGGCAGACAGAAGGAAGAAGCAGAGGACATTGAGGACTTAGTATAACCTTCAAAGACATACATCCAGTGACATATATCCTCTAGCTCAGATAAAGGGGTGATCCTGCCCTCTGAGTGACTACAGACTGCAATGCTCCCCACCAAACCTCAGGCTGCAACTTTCTCCAATGACCTCAGACTACACTGAGCTCCTGTCTCCTCCCATCTTCTATTCCTCTCTCCACCCAGCCATATCACTCCTGTCCCTACTTCCCTAGTGCTGGCATTAAAGGCATGGTAGGTATCCCAACTGCTAGGATCACCTTTGGGTGAGCTCTGTTTCTCTTCCTATTCAATCTTGTATAATCCAGGGTGGCCTTGAGTCCTGGAATTAAAGGAATGTGCCACCACTTCCTGGCCTCTAATGGCTTAGCACTGCACTCTGATCTTCAAGAAAGCTTTATTTATTAAAACACAAATAAAATATCACTGTATTTGTTGGCTTTCAATACTTTTAAAAAGGCTTCATAAAATGACTTTTATTGTACTAGGTTAAATGTCCGTTGTGATGAGTGGTAGTACTAATATTTTGCTGTTTGTTTTTGATAGAATTGTCATGCTGTTCATTCTTCCTCCACTACAGGTATGGAACAGGGTGCTTCTTACTGTGTAACACAGGCCATAAGGTTGGTTTTTCTTCTAAGTTCACATTGATAAAAACTCGTCTTTACATTCATATATATATATTGCTTGAATCTAATTCATTATTAGTGTGCTTTTTGGTCCTCATCTTTTACTTGAACTTTATCATGGTTTAACTTGGTTCAATAGAAATGATGAAAATCATGAAACTGAGGGGATTCTAATAAGAGTCCTGTGCTTTTTTTAATATTTTAGTATTCTTTTGATTGTGTTAATGGAAATTCTAGATTTAGTATCATGTCAGATTCTTAGTGAAAATCTAATTTAAAATAAGTAATTTTTTAGCAGTCTGAGTGTGTTCTTATTACCATTGACCAAGACTTAGTTTTAGTAATTACTATTTCATTGATGAAACTATTATAAATAAGCATTCTGTTATAACTTTAAATTTTTTCATACTGAAGCTGGGCATGGTGGTATATGCCTTTATAATCCCAGAACTTGGCCGGCAGAGGCTGGTAGATCTCTGTGAATTCAAGGCTAGTGAGTTCTAGGCTAGCCAGGACTACACAGTAAAATTGTGTCTCAAAAGAAAAAAGGTTTATACTATCCTTTACATTTTTTCCACACTAAAATCTTTGTTTCTCTTTTCTACAGTGTGTATTTTCTGAACATGGCCTTTTAACCACTGTGGCTTATAAACTCGGCAGAGACAAGCCTGTGTATTATGCATTGGAAGTAAGTTCTTTTCAATCAGTACAGGTGATATGGCATACATTCCTACTTAATGAAAATTACCATGCATTCTGCGGGGAGAGGTAGTATGTTGAGGCCGGATCTTGTCATGTATCCCTGGCTGGCCAAGAACTCTCTTGTTCTTTTAAATTGACTGTGAACTCATGGAAGTCCTTCTCCTTATGCAATTACATGAGCCACCACACCTGGAAAAATTGCCATGTTTTCTAACATCTTTTCTCATACATTTTAATATACAGGACTCAAAAGTTCCACTTTTTTGGCCTCTGATTAGGTAGAAAGAACCTTGAAATAAACTAGGGGTCAAGACTTCCATGAGACAAGATTATACCATCTCCTCAGTTGTTGGTAGAAATTGATTGTGTCACCTTGGGGATATTATTTTCCTGTTGTACAATGTCAAATTTTCTGTCCTTGCAGTTTAGTGCAGGGATTGGCTGACTCAAGCACTTATTTCAGCTTAAAACTCTCTCTTTAGTCACTAAAATGCCCCAGTGTTCCATAGTGAATCATTGGGCAGAGAAGGGCAGAGCAGCTCTCTTTACTTGTCTCTCCATAGTATCATGTTTCATATGGATGTGAGGAAGAGAGAGAGGTGATTTGTCCCAGTTATCCCAGGAAACATCTGTTTCAGATGCATTTGCAAATTTTAATAGACTGTGTCGCTCTAAATCGTAGGACATGATACAAGAGACATTAAAGGTGTTGGTAGAACTCATTGATAAACTACCTTGCCTAACATTCTCAAGGCTCCAGCTGAACCTTAGATTCAGGCTCCAGAATCATGAAAAGAAACAAAAAGACCAAAACATTGGTTTAAAGTCACAGCAGTAATATATTGTCTGTAAAATCAGACACATGTCTTGTCATATGTACTAGCAGGTATCTCCTACCCAGCTCGGTTCCTAACTCTGTATAACTAACATTGGAGGGACTACCTGATCACCTATGGGAACTCCTTTCTTAGAATACCTCATGATAGTACAGTCAATGGCTTAGACTTCTAGTCATAGTTAAAATTTTTTCTCAGCTGGTAGCCAACAGCCCCCTTCTTCTTCGTGCCACTAGTGGTTGAGCTCAGAGACTTGAACCCGCAATGTATCCTATCCGAACTATATCCACAGCACTCTTGACCCCCTCTTCTTTACACAAAGGCATCTGCATATGAAAGCTAGCTTAACACTTCTCAGGATGTAAAGTCCCATGAGCCCCTTTCTCCTTTATTCCTCACCTTGGAGAATGCTCAGGGCAGTACTGTTCAAATAAAAGTAGATGGTTTGGGGATTACCATAATTGTAGAATTGTAGTAGGAACTGTAGTAATATTAATTTTTTTTTTTTTTGCTCTTGTACGAGAGACAGAATTTTAGGTGTTTTTAGATCTGGAAAAGGCCTCAAGGATGGGGGTCACCTAGTCTTCTCACCCAGTGTGAAATCTTTCTCTTGTCTCCTTTTTCTTTTGAAAAGATAGAATTCCAAGGCTAATATTGAAAAGACAGAATTCCAAGCTGTTGACTTTTTTTTTTTTTGAGACAGGGCCTGCGTATCTCAAGCAGCCTTTAATTTCCCATGTAACTAAGGATGCACGAACTAGAACTTCTGACCCTCCTGCCTTTACTTCCTGAATGGTGGGGTTATAGGCATGTGCCTCCACACCCAGTTTCAAACATTTTCTTAGCATCCCTAGGAATGATGCTAGGTCATCTGTAGGTCTCACATGCTAGGAGGCATCTCTCAATTTGTGTGGGTCTTATTCACTGGTTTAAACTGCCTCGCTGCCCTGGTGTCATTTACATACTTGGTACTTTTGAGCACCCTGTGTTAGATGCATTCCAAATCACCACTCATCATAGAGATCAAAAGGATATTCTCCGTGTGATATCATAGCATGTATTCAGAAGGGTGGTGACCATAAGCATTCACCTGCTCTTCTGGCCTGGGAGTTTATTTAATTTAGTCTAATAACTTCTTCATACCACTGGTTCTCAGAACATATGCTAAAATGTCCTCTCTCTCAAGCCAAGTCTGCTCCACTGTGCATTTGTACAAAACCTTGCAGTTAATCTAATCTAGGGCTTCCTTGCCCTCTTATTTTCAAGATCGTTAACTGTGCAGGTCTATTCTGCTATTGTCTAAGTTACTTTTCACATGCCATAATATGCATACACACATGCCCATTAAAACTTTTTAAATATTAGTAAGTAGAATCCCCCCTTTTACCTTTACATTTTTGTCCATTAACAGATATTTTATAACATCTTAAGAAAACAAAACAAACTAAAAAAGAGAGGAATAATGCTAGATTGATAAAAAACTTAGTAAATTTATACTAATTCTTTTTTGTCAGTCTTTCAACACATATAATAATCATGCCTTTAATTTGACAAATTGTTGGGAGGCTTTGAAATCAAAACTATTAAATTGTTACTTTCTGCACTCTTTAGAAACTGAAACTATAGCTGTCTGTCTTCACCCATTTACTCTTCCTCTTTCCCTGTTTTTGCTTTTGATCCTTGAGATAGGATGTCACTGTATGGCCTGGAAAGTCCTACTGCCAAATGCAAGGCTTCCAGATTAGAGCTGCCACATCCAGATGTTTGAGTCTTCCTTCATTCTCTTGCGGATTTGAGAGTAATACTGATTAGATTTTTTTTTTCAGTTAGTGATTTTTTTCTTTTACATTTAAGAATAATTAACTAAGGTTTTCTAAAAGCGTATATATATAAATTTTTGATATTTTAAATATTTCTCAACCATGATGAGAATTTCAAATACCATATCCCTAGAAACTTTGCTCATCATGTTGAATTCTGTTGTTGAAAGTTTTCATTTTCTTCAACCTACAGTAATTAGTCATGTTCTTTACAGTTGAGAGTAAATCATATTTATTCACCCATTATATTCATTTACATATCCAGTATCATTGTTTTGAGGCTTACTCTGTTTCTGTAACCCAAGCTGGTCCCTAGTATGCTTGCCTCAGCCTGTCAAATGTTGGCATTATGTATACATGCCACCACACCCAGCCCCAGCATGGGTTCTTTGGTTCCATCCGTGTTATGTCCCCATTCAAATTTTGATTTTGTTCCTGATCCTTTTGTAATCAGAGTGTAGGATAGTAAGCCCATTCTTTTTTAGGCTTTTATTTATTTTGTCCTCATTTGGGATAAGTATAAATTTCTAGTTTTTTCATATCCCTTATGGTGCATGTGATTGTTTGAAACATGGTCATCCTATGCAGCGCAGACAGGTCACAACTTCCAAATCCTCCTCCTTCTACCACCTGAGTGCTGGAGTTACAGTCTGATGCACCACAGCTGGCCACGGGTAATAAGGAGAGCTCTGCTGCCTTTTCCGCTTAACTGGAGCTCCTGTACAGATTGTTTCTTTTATCTCCTTTGAGCTTTTAGCATCGCCTCTTTCTCTTTAGTGCTCTGGAGCTTTGCTGTATGTTCCTGGGTTTGGATTTATTTTTGTTTATCCTGTTAGGTCCTTGGATTCCAATTTATCATTAGATCTGGAAAATTCTCAGCAATTATCCCTTAAAATATTACTCCATTACTTCCTTCTTCTGGAGTTGCTAGTGGACGAACCTTTCAGCTCATCCTGCATGTCTCTTAACTACCCTGGTTTATATATATTTAATCTCTTTGTTTCTCTGTGCTGCGTTCCTGGTGAGTTACTCAGTATCTACCCTCCATTTCTAAATTCTGTCTTTGAAATAAATCTTAATACATAAAATCCATGTGGTTTTGCATTGTGAAATGTTAAGACACCTAAAGAAGTATGAATTAAGGCTGGAGAGATGGCTCATCAGTTAAGAACATTGACAGCTTTTTCAGAGGACCCCAGTATTCCAGCACTCCACTCCTAGGAAATCTGATGCCCTCTTCTGGCCTCCAAGGGCACTGCATGCAGGTCAAACACTCATACAAGAAAAATAAAAACAGTTCTCAAAATTGGATTAGGAGAGGGGAAGAATATGATAAAATATATTTAAGCTTAAAATTGCTTTAAAATATAGTAAAAATGAATTAAACCCCACTGTGAATGCTGTCAGATTATTACAAAGGGACTATGATGTCATCTCTTCTCAAGTCCAGTAGCAGAACATCACGAACCTCCAAGAGCCACTTTCTGCCATGCATAGTCACACTGGCCTCCCTGTCCCCTAAGTTTTAGTATCATCATTTCCTATGCTTATTTAGAGTTCTAAGACAAATCTGCCACCTCCAACACTCGAGTTTAGTTTTACATGATGATGATGGCTTAGACGTTAGAGGAGGCGGGGAAAGACAAAGAAACATGAACATGTGCATTTTGAGTCTGAACCCTGAATTCCTTGGTCTGGCTTCTCTCACTCAGCGTTATTCTTAGGGAACTTACCCATGTCAGTAGAGACAGCTGATTTTTCACTCTTTCTTATTGCCGCACTTTTCATATACACGTTGACACCTTTTTCTAAGAGTAGACTTTCTAGGCCATAGATTGTATATATTATCTCTTTGATTACACATTGCCAACAGTTTGTCACTGTAGGTTAGTGAGTTCTACCCCAGCAGCAGCGAAGAGACTCACTAATAGACTCATTTCAGTGTGGCTTGGAGCGTATCCCTCTCATTTCATAGTTTTAGTTAAAGGATTTTTTTTGGTTTATTTTTTCAAATCCAGCTGATTTTCTTTCTTTTCTCACTTGATTCACAATTTCTTGTTTGTTTTGAGCAAGGGCCTTACTTTGTAGTCCCAGCTGGGCTCAAACTTTCCAGCTTCCTACTTGAGCCTCCCAAATCCGTGGATTATAAATGTGTGCCACCACGTTTGGGTTTGTTGTTATTTTTAATGGACGTCATCCCCCAATTTGCTTTTTCAAATATTTTTAGCACTTATTTTAAGGTCTTTGTCAGAAGGAATTCTATTCCAGATATTAAGTTTTGTGGGTAAACTTTTATTATGGATTTCTTTATGAACAATTTTTTTTATTACCAGTATCATCTTCCATTGGGTTATAGCCTTAGCCAATAAGTTGACAAGTGCTTATTTTCCACATCCCAACACAAGTAGAGCTCTACCTAAACCTCTGGCTTCAAGCATTGAGCCTTATTGAATTCCTTGTCCTGCACAAAACATTTCGGACAAGTTTCCTCGAGGGGAAGCAATTTCTGGCTGCCACTCCTATGTCTTGACACACAGAGGGAAAGAAATGAGATACCATCCTGCTTACAGCTGCAGTCTTACTATGCGGCACACTTCCAGTCTGCATGAGCGTTCCTTTGTATTTAAGTCAAGGTCTGCTGGTTTACCCGTCTTTATTTTTGCCTGTTATCCTCTGGGCTTAAAACAAACAGCATTTTAAAAGTATGACTGACTACGTTTATGTAAGCATCTCCATCATCTTCATTGCCAAGAGCCAGTTTTTTCTGTTCCTAGACTGCTGGCAGGTGATTCTAGGCTTACTATTTCTAACTGTCCGACTTCTCACTTCATGTCATGTGAAAAGGAACTGGAGAACATGATCTGTATGCTATCCTGAAACTAGAGTCTGGTATCAAGCTATTTCAATTTGTCCTGCCCTTTCTGCTTGGAAAATGTTTCTCCATGGTGGAAGAAAGTAGAACAAAGTAGGGCAGTTATGTGGCTCTGTCTTCCCTCTGTCATCTGTCAGTAGGACATTATCTTCCTAAAGCCAGGCTTCCCTTTTCCTCCTTCCGCTTCTTTTTCTAAGTATTGTTTCTGAAAACAAACCTCATTTTGGGGGCCTGTAATATGGCCATGAACTTGTCCCACCTTACAGCTTGAGACTTCCATGTTCTGAATTTACTTATTAAGACATAGGCTTTTTAAAAACTATTTGTGTATGTGTTTGTGTGTGTGTGTGTTGTGTGTGTTGTGTGTGTGTGTGTGTGTGTGNAGAGAGAGAGAGAGAGAGAGAGAGAGCACGCACATGGCTGTGGTGGACATGACATAGCATGGGAGTAAGGTCAGACATAGGACAGCTTGTCTGAGTACTTGCTGAACCCCATCATAGACGTTCAGAGGCCAGACTTTTTTCTCCATCCCTCTATCCTATAAAATAATGTAAACAAAACTAAATCCTATGTTAAGCCCATATTTTTCTCCTTTTACACATAAGTGTTAGAGACTTCTTTATATTTGTCTACTAGCTTCTTTGTCTACCTCTACGTTGTGATTATCATGTTAATATTTATTGTTTCAGAGATTTTTATCTTTCTTGTGCAAGATTGTCCCTTTTAGGTGGAAGCCTCGGTAGTAGCCAATTATTTGATATATCGCCATATTACCACAAGGTTGAGTGACTTAAAATAACACACAATTATTTCCGCTCAGTTCTTGGTATTCTATTCAGTATCTTAAAAGGCTATAGTTAGGTGTAGAATGAGGCTTTGGGCTTATCTGGCATTTCATCTGCTATCAGCCTGATAAAGGCTTTTGGCAGAGTCTAGTTCCTGCTCCAGCTTCTTCCTAGCTGTCAGCTAGAGACCACTCTCAGCTTCTAGAGGCCACTTGTGGTTCCGTTCCTTCTCAACTTGGCCCCCAGCTTCCTCAAAGAATAAAGGGAAAGGGGAGTCCCAGCGAGAGGAGAGCAGTGGTCATATGTCACATAACCACATGCATCTTTGCATGATCCTTCACCTTTGACTAGAAGCAAGTTAGGGGTTCCATCGTACCAGGGAATCACAAAAGAGCATAAACATTAGGAATTACAAAACTACATCAATTAAGAATATGAACATATGCTATTAATAAAGATTTTATGGACTTTTGTAATGTGCATTCTTGGAGGGAGGAGGGTAGCTCAATTGTACAGGTAGGTGCTTTCTTTAGAAGCATGAGGACTGGAGTTTGATCCTCAGAACCCATGTGAAAAACAATTGGGCATTGTGGTTTGTTCTTGGCAGAGGCAAGTGGTTTTGTAGGACTTGCTAGCCAGCAATGCCAGCCTAATGTAAATAATACATTCACCTTGTCCTGTTATCTTTGACTTTTTAAATACCTCATCAATTTTCTATTGAGTCTTCCGTCGAGTGCAGCTGGTGATGTTTATATGCTTACATGCACTTCTCCCAATGCACTGAGACGGCCCTAGGGCCTGTTTGTAGGTGAGGCATTGCAAAGTCACATCTTTATATTGAGGATGCAATTTGTGGTAGCTTGAGAAGACACTGTTGGTTTCTTCTGTACTCTTTTCCTGTGCAACTTCAAAACATTGTACTTTATTTTGCCTTTTGCCTCTGAATTCAGAAGACCACGTGTCTTTTTTAGATTCATTTTAATGAATTCACTAAACACATGTTCATGTGTGTTCATCTGTGTAAGTGTCTGCAGGTGCCCAAAGAAGACAGAAGAGGGCTCAGATTACTTGGGGCCAGAGTTGCAGGTGGTTGTGAGTCAGCTGATGTGAATGCTGGAAACAGAACATGGGTCTGGAAGAGCAGCGAATGGTCTTAGCTGCTAACCATCTCTCCCATACCCTTACATGCTTTTCATTTCAATTTTAAGAGGTTTATCTCATTTTTATTCATTACTTTCAAGTCTAAACCATACTGTGTATTATATCAAGATACAAACATTCTATTCTTGTTTCAGATACACATTTTAGCTACTTTTATTGTCACTTACTCACTGTATTTCTTCAATTAGAATGAAACATTCCTTGACTCTTGAATAGCAAAGCTTTATCAAGTGGCTGTGAGCACACATGCCACAGTGCAGGCGTGGGAGTCATAGGACAACCTTCTCTCTAGTATGTAGATTCTGGGAGTTGGCTCAGGCTTGGTAGTCGGTGCCTTCATCTGCTGAGTCACCTTGTGGGCCTTGAGGCTTTGGACTTTTGAGAGCTGCTTTTGCTGTTTCTTGTCACTTTTGTTTCTCAACGAGATCTTAGGTTCCCCAGGTTAGCCTCTGTGTGCCACCATACCTGGCTGCATTCTTTTTTCCTTTCTATTACATTTGTTTATTAATTTAGGAGCTGCACGGCATGGCATGGCATGGCATGTGGGAGGTCAATTCTCACCGCCTGCCGTGTGAGTCAAAGGGATGGAACTCTTTGTAACAGGCTTGGTGGCAAGATCCTTTACTTTACGAGCCATCTTGTGACTCCAGAAAGTGGTTCCTCCACACCCATACTGTAGCAGGGGTGTGTGAACACACACATGTTAATAGTAATAATAATAATAATAATTTTATGAATTATAGTTTATATTTTAAACTCAATACAAAAAGGAACTCAGTGGTTTGAATATTGATGACAAGTTTAAATTTTACATTAATGTGTTGAGTTAAATATACTTTAATTTTGATTTTATTTTTATTTACTTTACCATTTAAGAATTTTGCACATATAAAGTTCTTGTATAAGGAAAAACTGTGTTATTCTTTGTGGTAATATATAGTGACATCTCATAAAACCTGATGGAGTAAATCAGTATATTCTCTGATTTATTTGCATTTTGGCAACTGACATCAAGAAGGCTCATTTGGATGGTTGGTTTTATTTTGTTTATTTATTTAGCATATATATTTGCATATGTATGTTAAATGTATTTTTGTATTTATACTTTTATATATTTCTTTATTTAACATAATATTATTTAACACACACACATATGGGTATTTTGCCCACATACTTTTTTACAGTGTCCAAGGAGGCCAAAAGAGGGCATTGGGTCACCTGAGACTTAGGTTCAGATGATTGTAAGCTGTCATCTGGTTTTTGGGAAGCAAACCTGGGTTCTCTGAAATAACAGCCAGTACTCAACCTCCGGACCATTTCTCCAGCATTTTTCTTTAATTAAAGGGAGGACCTCATGTTCAAGCTGACCTCTAAGTCACTAACTGGCCCAGGATGGCCTTGAACTACTGATTATCCGCACTCCACTCCCCAAGTGCTGGAATTATAGATTGCAACATGATGATCAGTAGGACGACATGAAATTCATTTAGTTACCCTGGTAACAGGTTCTTACCTTAATGCCTTCTGATGTTTGGTGTGGAATGACTCAGCAGCAGTCATTTTATGGTTGGGACTTCAGAGCAATAAATTTGAATCCTTAAATATTTTTTTGATGTATTTTCTGCCTTCAGGATATGTTTGTTCGTTATTTTTGTAGGATTTGGGGTTGAACCCAGGACCTTAAATGTGCTAGACAAGCTCTCTGCCACAGAGCTAAGCCCTTGGTCTAATACATTTTTATAATTGCTTTATTGAGATATAGTCCAAGCACCAAAACATCTCTCTTTTTTGGTAATATTCTCTACCTTTCTCTTTCTTTATTTTGTGATTCTGGGACTGGAAACTAGGGCCTTGTGTATGCTGGGCAAATTACTCTACCAACAGGTTACAATTCTAGTCCCAAATTTACCTTTGTCATGTATACAAATCTGTTGTTTCTCATAGAGTCATACATTTCTGTAAACAATTGCACAACTCCAGAATGCTTCATAATCCTAAAGAAAAGCTCCATTACAGCTCTACCCCATACCATCCAACCCTGCCCCATTCAGACCTAAGCAGCTATTAATCTATTTCTTTTCTCAATGACTTTACTGATCCTGATCTTAGCCATTTCATATACATGTAATCATAGTATATGCTATTGACAAAGATTAATGAAGCTAATATTTATGTTTAGTAAGGACCTTGACATGTATTCTTAAAGTAAGAGGCATGGTAGTTTGTTTAGATAAGTATTATAATAGTTACCATCATTCTGTAGGTTAAAAAAATAGAGCTCAGTAAGCCTAGATAATTTATTTGAGATCACATGGCAATTAAGTACTAAAATCTCAACTCACATCTGACCAAAATTACATTTTTACCCTTATTTTTCCCTCCCAATCCCCTGGAGATTGACTGGGTGTAGGAACGATACTAGAGATCTAACCCACTGCCTTATCCATGTGACACCTGATTGATTTCAAAGAATAATCACTTATGTCTTCACTAGATTTTTTCCTGTGCTATTAGATACATAAAATTGCATTAGTTTTGTGGATGATGTAAGATTTTTTAATAGGTGACAGTATGCATAAGTAGTTTATCATGTTATACAAAGATCAAACTGCTCAAAATAGGAATGGCCACCTATTAGGATAGGTTCAAGGGTACACTGGAAGAGTCCACTTCTTCATGGTCTAGGTAAAATGGTTTGTATAAGAAATCATAGTTTTTCATATTTGTAGGGACCCCAAAATAGAATTGTTTTTAGGTTCTCCCCTTAAAACTATCATACATACTAGAAAGGACAGAATGATCTTTCTAGTGGCAACATATTCTATCTTGGATTCCTTTTCTCTTAGGGTTCTGTAGCTATAGCTGGTGCTGTAATCCGCTGGCTAAGAGACAACCTTGGAATTATTAAGTCCTCAGAGGAAATTGGTGAGTATGTTTTGTAATAAGTTAAAATGTAAAATAGGATCTCTATGAGTTCCGGGCCACCCTGGTCTACATAGCAAGTTACAAGGCAGCCACAGCCACATAGCAAGACTAAGTTTCAAAGGGAAACGTCTAAAGAATGAATGAAAAATGTTAATATTTTGTCCCTACAATCTGTAAATACTTACTTTGCCACTACCCTGATCTATGAATTATGTAATACCCCATATGTAAATTTGATCTATCTTGAAAAGACTATTTTATGAAGATTGATTGCACAATGAATTGGCGTAATTTGTGGTGGGTATTAATAAAGTGGTGAGATGGGACATGAAAATGACTCATGCATGAAATTGAACACCAAAGAGTGCTGCCTGGCTCTGCAGGTAGAACAGTGTAATTACCTTTATCTGATGAGAAGGAGCACTAACTTCTGGGTTAGAGTGAACCGTGAAACACTGGTACTTATAAATTAAGTATTAGTATGGCTGTAGTCAGTCGATGGGTAATTAGTTTGAACACAGCTAGTCATCTACCTGTTTAACTTTGCCTCCTGAAGGTAAGACAACCAGAAATGCATTTCTGGTTAGGCACCAGAGGCAAAACCACCTCATCTCCTAGTCAAAGAACTTCAAAATCATGGAAATGGGGCTGGGGACAGTAGGTAAAGTGTTTACAGTGCAAGAACAGGGGTCTGAGTTTGGTCCCCAGAATCTATGTTGGGAAAAAAAACAAGCTTGCTTGCTTCTATATCTAATCCCAAGGCCGGTAGCTGCAAATGGGTGGATTCTTAGGGCTGGCTGTCTAAACATTCTAGCATTTGTGGCATGTTCTAGGCCAGTGAGAAGCATTGTCTTAATGAACAAGTTGAACATCTCCCAAGTTCCAAGCACTGAGGTTGACCTCTGTCATCTACATGCATGCACACTCTCACTGTGTACACACATACAACAAACATACACATGGAAATGAACAAAAATACCTAAAGGAAATGAATCCAGTTTCTTGAGCTCATTTTTTGGTGGGGGCAGTCAATGAAGGGGAAATGTTCTTATTGTTCTCATTTAGCATTCTTTTGTAATTAGTGACACTTTGTTGTAATTTTTTGTAATTAGTGACACTTTGTTGTTGTTTCCCAGCCACTCAGACTCCCGAAATAATCACACAAAAACTATATTAATTAAATCACTGCTTGGCCAATTAGCTCTCGATTCTTTTTGACTAACTCTTAAATCTTAATTTAACCCATTTCTAGTAATCATATATTGCCACTGTGGTTTACTGGGTAAGGTTTAAGCATCTGTCTCGGGTGGGGATGCATGGCTTCCCCTTCTCCTAACTTCACCTTCCTTCTCCCAGCATTCAGTTTAGTTTTCCCAACCTAGCTCTGTTCTACCCTATCAGGTCAAGCCAGTTTATTAACCAATGGTATTCACAGCGTACAGAGGGGAATCCCCCATCAACACTTTACTACTAATGAACTAGAAATGAAAGATCCTGATGTAAATTTGAAAGTATATATGTTTATTTAACAAAACAAGATACTGATTTGAATTTCTTTTTGCCTTTCTTTTGCCTTTTTAATACTAGAAAAACTTGCTAAAGAAGTAGGTACTTCTTATGGGTGCTACTTTGTTCCAGCATTTTCAGGGTTATATGCACCTTATTGGGAGCCCAGTGCAAGAGGGTAAGTATGTCTATAGTTACAAGTAATTTGCTACATATTTTAAACTGGCTAGAAAAGAGACTATTGAATGTTCCTATTACAAAGGTAAGATAAATGCATGGAATGCTAGGCTTGCCTCATTTCACATTATGTACATGTCTCCAAACCTCTAACAACACTTCATTAATATGCACAGTTATTATGTATTAATTGAAAAGTAAATGATAATAAAAGACATGAAATTTGAGAAAGGGGATTATTAGGAGTAAGAGAATAATGGATTGAATATGTTCAAAAAAGCACTATGTAGATGTATGAAAATATCATAATGAATCTCATTAGGTTTAACTAATATATGCTAATAAAAATTAATGGCAATACTGAAAGAGGAATAGGGCTGACAATATGTGTTGCAAAGTCTTGGTTGTTTACTAAATTAGTAACTAATTATTTTCTACTTTTACCTGTACATTGTAGACCAGCACACTATCATCTAAATGAATGTGATTTGATTTTATGTTACTATCATCTGTTCTATTAGATCATAGCTATTGCCACCTGTGGATATAGGGTTACGGACTCTAAGGACATTCTGAACTACTCAGTGAATATATTCAATTTTCTTTCCTGCCTACATTTCTGTCTATTGAGTTCACTCTTTACATTGTTGGGACATAAGATCAATCAAGTGACAGAGCACTCCTTTAAGTTGTTGTCTCTATACCCATAGATTAGTGCATCTCTCAGTCCTCATCAGGGAAGAGGTAGTTAATACAGAAAAGAAGCGTCAGTAAAGTGCTCAGTTATAAATGGGAGAGCTACACCCCCTCCCCAAAGAGGGAGGGACCATGGAAAGAGAGAGGGCAAAAGGACTGTAAGAGCCAGAGGCTGGGGAAGAAAAAAAGAATCATTGATTTATTTTATATCATTCTAGTCTGAAAATCTTTTGTGTGTATTTTAGGATCATCTGTGGACTCACTCAGTTCACCAATAAATGTCATATTGCTTTTGCTGCATTAGAAGCCGTTTGTTTCCAAACCCGAGAGGTAATGAATATATGCCTATTTTTCTTATGCTTGATCCTTTTTATCACCCTTAAATTAAATATTCATTATATATTTATGCCTTAAATTTATTAAGTACTTGAAGTGTTCCCAATTGAAAACTGAAGCCTACATAAACAGTACTCTAAATACAAGTGCGCCCTCTCTCCTCTGCCAAGTCTCATTATCTTATAAATACCCTTATCACTACCCACTGGGTATCTTATGTTGGAGAGAAGACTAGGTAGTAGAGTAAGCAGTACATATTAGGCAAAGGAAAGAACACAAATGTAGACATCAGCACAGGAAATGAAGATGTCAAATCGAATGCTTAGCTCACTGAGGTGAGTAAGGAAGCATGAAGCCAGAAAAGGTTGGTTGCAACCAGATCGAGGAGGGTTTGGAACAACAGAATACAGTGTCTCAATTTCATTCTTGCTGGCTTTGAGAAATACTCCCAGGTTTGTGTATGAAGGGTTGCCATTTTTAGACATGTTACTGTGAAGTAGTCTCATCATGCTAATTGCATTGGTTTATTTAAGATTTTGGATGCCATGAACCGCGACTGTGGAATTCCACTCAGTCATTTGCAGGTAGATGGAGGAATGACCAGCAATAAAATTCTTATGCAGCTACAAGCAGACATTCTGTATATTCCAGTAGGTTTGTAATCCTTCACTCCTTTAAACCCCAGAAGTAATAATGTTGGGAAAAACTGATCCTTCAGGCATATATAACTACAAAATTCTTGACATAGCTTTCTCCTCTCAGTGAAACCATCCATGCCCGAAACGACTGCTTTAGGAGCTGCCATGGCAGCNAGCTGGAGCTGCAGAGGGTGTTGGTGTTTGGAGTCTCAAACCTGAGGATTTGTCAGCTGTAACAGTGGAGCGGTTTGAACCTCAGATCAATGCTGAAGGTATAGTTAAAGAATACGTTTTTTAAAAAAAATAGTTATAGTTCCCCTACCCATTTCCTCGCTCTCCCAGATCCATTCCTCCTCCTTTCCCTTCAGAAAGGGCAGGCCTCCCAAGGATATCAACCAAGCATGGCATATCAAGTCATAATAAAACTAGGCACATCCCTCCATATTAAGGTTGGATGAGGCAACCCAGTAGAAAGAAGAGGGTCCCAAGAGCAGGCAAAAGAGTCAGAGACAGTCCCCATTCCGCTATTAAGAGTCCCACAAGAACATCAAGTTGCACACTGTAACATATACGCAGAGAATGTAGGTTGGACCAATGCAGGGTTCCTGATTGTTGGTAGACTCTCTATCAGCCCCTGTGAGCCCTGGTTAGTTGATTTTGTGGGCTATGTTTCTCTGGTGTCTTGACCTCTCTAATTCCTACAATCCAAGGAAGGACTGTAGGATTCCCTCTTCTCCAGGATTTCCCAAGAAGAGCTAATAGCAATACTCCTCAAATTATTCCACAACATAGAAACAGAAGGAACAGAATGAATTGCCAAATTCATTTTATAAGGCCACAGTCATTCTGATACCCAAACCCCACACAGGTTCAGCAAAGAAAGAGATTTACAGACTAGTTTCCCTAATGAACAGTGATACAAAAACACTCAATAAAATACTCACAAACCAAATCCAAGAACACATCAAAAAGATCATCAAGCATGATCATGTAGGCTTCATCCCAGAGATGCATGGATGGTTCAGCATTAGAAAATCTGTCAGTGTAATTAATCATGTAAACAATCTGAAAGAAAAAAAAGATCATTTCATTAGATGCTGAAAAAGCCTTTGACAAAAATCCAACATCCCTTCATGATAAAAGTCTTGGAGAGGTCAGGGATACAAGGGACATACATAAATATAATAAAGGCAATTTATAGCAAGCCCACAACTAACATCCAATTAAATGAAGAGAAGTAATTCCACTAAAATCAGGAATAAGACAAGACTGTTCACTCTCTACATATCTAGTCAATATAGTACTTGTAGTTCTAACTAGTGCCATAAGACAACCAAAGGAGATCAAGTGAATACAAATTGGAAAGGAAGAAGGCAAAATATTACTATTAGGGGATGATATAATAGTATACAAAGGCAACCCCCAAAATTCTACAGGGAACTCCTACAGCTGACAAACACCTTAACTCAAAAAAAATCAGTAGCCATCCTTTATACAAAATGACAAATGGGCTGAGAACGAAATCAGGGAAACAACATCCATCACAATAGCCATAAGTAATAGAAAATATCTTGAGGTGACTCCAACCAAGCAAATGAAAGATCTGTATGACAAGAACTTCAAGTCTTTGAAGAAAGAAATTGGAGAAGATTTCAGAAGATGGAAAGATCTCCTATGCTCATGGATTGGTAGAATTAACACAGTAAAAATGACCATCTTACCCGAAGCAATCTATACAGACTAAAAGCAATCCCCACCAAATTCCAACACAATTCTTTACAGACCTTGAAAGAACAATACTCAACTTCATATCAAAAAACAAAAAAGGGTAATTAAAACAGTCCTGTACAATAAAAGAACTTCTAGAGGTATCCACCATCCCTGATTTCAAGCTCTAGTACAGAGCTATAGTAATAAAATCTGCATGGTCTTAGCATGAAAACAGACAGGTTAATCAATGGCATGGAATCAAAGACCCAGACATAAATCCACACACCCCATAAACCCCCCCAAAAAGAAGAAAAAACAGATCAATGGGATTTTCCTTTTCAGATCACCCCGACTTTCTTGTGACTAGTTTATCTTCATTGCAGATAGCCTGCCTCCCAATCTCCCTTAGCCTCCTGCTAAATTGCCATCACACATCCTTCCTCCGGCCTCTAAGCATCTCATGCGCTCACTGCCAGTCACCACCAGGTGTGAATTACCAAGTCTGCCGTCCAGTAAAGACTCACTGTGGTTGAACATGAGCTATTAGGACTGCTGAGTAACAACCTTAAGTATTCAACTTTGACCACCTCCACAAACGACATCTCATGCATGTTTCCCCTTATTTTAATTCTAGAAAGTGAAATCCGTTACTCCACCTGGAAGAAAGCTGTGATGAAGTCAATTGGTTGGGTTACAACTCAGTCTCCAGAAAGTGGTAAAAATGTCTTTATTGGCTGTTATTGACAGTTTTTATTTTATTATTGATTTTTTTTCTTAGTGCGTTAATTTATTTAAGTATCTGGATGCTTGTACTAAGCCAGACCACTCTGAAGAAAAGGGTTATCCTATATCTAATGTTCCTCACATTTGAAACAAAGATGGAAACTACAGGTTACTATGAACACCTTACTGGAGCCTGTTGATTTATGCCTGGCATGTCAATGAATAACTGGATTTTCCAAAAATAAAATTATTACCTCTGGTTCCTTCCTTAATGAAAAAAAATCAACTAGACTCTTATTTTCCCTCTCCCTGATCACATGTACCTTTTGGGGAGGCTTTCATTATCATGTGAAGCAATAGAGAAGTATATTCAGTTCTAGACACTTAATGAAGTATTCAGGTTGAGTAAACCATTTTGAAGTGTGAATTCCTATGAACTCAGAGAAGAGGAAGTGAACTAAATATAGCAAGTTGGGAGTTTTGTAATTGAGATGCTATCAGCACTAAATAAAGACCATTTTTTTATTTTTCAAATCACTTAGGCAAGAAAGTATTCAGGCTTAGTAAACAGCTTAAATAGCTCTAGGCTGCCTTTGACTCAGGATTATAGTCCTTATCTACTCAAGATATGAAGTAAAATGAATGGCAGATTTATTAGGGGAGAGTTTATAAATGAAGTATTATTTGGCTTCCCAGCTTACAGTGAGTATAGAACCAGTTTTAACACTTGTGGCTTTTAGGAGACACTTCTAATTCACTGTGATCTGTATGTTTTAGCCCTGGATGTTCCTTATTAAAATTGTTCCCTTCTCCTCTTAATCAAATTTAATATGCTTTTGGTTTTGAGACTGGGCCTCTTTTTTTCCTTTCTATTTTTGCTAAATATTTGTTTGTTAAGTCTCATGCACACCACAGGCTCACGCTCATCTTGACTAAGATGATGGATTAACTCATTTTTTTTGCTAAGACTGCAATTTTGAGACCCTTGACAATTACATTTCTCTGTCAGAAACACTACTCTTTAGCACATTCCTGGTTGCTATGTCAGCCAGAACAAATGTGGACTCTGATTACTTTCCTTAGTCCCCTAAATCAATGCTATGCCAAGTTGGGTGTGTGATTTCTTGGACTAGTTGAATGTTTGTTAATGATACAACCATCCTGGCTTCCTCCTTCCTTCTCTACAGCTTGTAGACACATTTTTCTTTACTACCCGTTAAAAATATAAGATTAACTTTAATATTTCCACAAAAGCACTGGATCATTTATGTTCCTTATTGTCAATGAATTTTCAATCTTTGAAAAAATGAAAAAAGAAAACAAAAATTGAATTTTTTAAGAAAAATTTTCAGTTAATTTTTCTTTCCTTCCTTGTATGTAGTCTCTCATATAGCCAAAGCTGGCTCTGAACTTACTGTGTAGAAGTTTGAACTTGGGATCTTGTTGCCTCCATGTCTGCTGGATTACAGATATATGCCATTATGCCCAGCCTTAAATTTTTACATCTCTTTATTTTGTGCTGCCAGCATCAATAGTAAGGGTATTTCATTTGTCGAGTTTCAATTATTTTTCAATACTAAAGATTGAACCCAGGGTACACGCATTGGCAAGTGCCATATCTCAGCTCTCCTTTTTTTCTTTTTATATATTTTATATTCATTCTTTAAAAAATGGCTTTCATTCTGTCTAGCCATATTTTTACTTTATATCTTGAGAGAGGACTTCATTTCAGGATTTCATTCAGGATGCCCTTGAACTCATGCTGTAGGCCAGCCAGTCCTTCAAATTACTGATTGTCCTGACCCATACTCCAAAATTAAGGTCTGCACCACCAGACCCAGCTCTTAATTTTATTTTTGTTGCAGTTATACCAATGATTAAAAATATTTTAGTAGCTTTATGAAAACATTGAAGTGTGCAGTGTCTAGGAGTATCTCTAAGCTGTACAATTATCTCAGAATAATATTTAAGGTTTGCTAAATGTATTCCTTTAAACAATATATATTATATAATAGCAGCTTGTATTCTGTATAAACTATATGATAATAGCGGTACAGATAGAACCCTAACCTAATAAAACTGTCTTTAATTTAACTTATGGGAAAAATATTATATCAATAATTTACAAAAGCGTTTATCATTGCTGAGGCAACCAAATTTTTTTGTTTATAATCATGTTTGAATGAATTATAAACAATTAAAATATATTAAATATGATTATTGTATAACTAATAATATTAATAACATAATCATATCAATATACTAATATTATAGATAACATTAGGACATAATTTTTAAATTTTTTTAAAAATTTTCAAGACAAGGTTTCTCTTTAGCTTGAAGCCTGTCCTGTATCTTGCCCTGTAGACCAGGCTAGTTTTTAACTCACATAGATCTGCCTGTCTCTGCCTCTGCTTCTCATGTGCTGGGATTAAAGGGTTTGTGACACCACTGCCAGGCTTTATTTTTAAAATTTTAGATAATAATAATGAAACAGACCAGGGTGACCTCAAACTCACAGAGATCTGCCTGCCTCTGTCTCCAAGTGTTGAGATTAAAGACATGCACCACCACACCTACTTACTTACTGTGTAGCCCAGAGTGGACTCAGACTTATGATCCTCCTGCCTCAGCTTCCAAGTGGGTGGGATTATAGGTGTGAGCCACCATGCCCAGCTCAGGATTTTGGTAGTTTTAGAGCAAGTCTGTTACAGTGACTTTGCTTTGGACTTCCAACTCACGAAACACTTTGAAAATAGTTCAAATTAGTTTGAATACATTGTACAGGTGTAAGTACATAAAATATGAATTTATTATATATAAATATGAATACTTATGTAACATATATGTGTGGTTGTCCCACTGGAGAAGAAATATCTTCATCAAATGGGTATCACCTAAATTGAGAGGAGCTCCACAGATCTTTTTGTTGTTCTTTTGTTCTTCTTTTTGAAACAGTGTCTCAAATAGTACAAGTTAGCCTCAGATTGACTGTGTAGTTCATGTAGTTCATGGATGACCATGAACTTCTGGAAAGTATGCCTCCAACTCTACCACCTCATTTCTGTGGTGTTGGAAATTGGACACTTTGAGGTTTGTGCATGCTGGGCAAGTATCCTATATCCCTAGCCACAGTCCTGAGACCTTTTCATACCAGAACTCACTGTAGGGACAGCAGAAAAATCAGTTATTGTAAGTTACAGTTGATGGCTTTCTTTAAGAGAACCAGACATTTTTTTTCTAAAGTCAAACTAAAATATGGTCTCTTTACAAATGTGGAAATAAAAATATTGGCTTGGCATTTGAAAACCTAACAAACAGTGACAGAATAAGCAAAATAGCTTATTGACCTCTACTGCAAATGCGGTTTCTAAGGGAAAAGAAATATGTGATGAGAGGAAGAAAGCCCTCTTCCAAAATAGAAACTACAATCTTAAGACTACATCACATAAACTGTGCTCGGGGGAATCCCTACCTGGCATATTGGAAAGATGCCCTGTATTATAGCTGTACTTTCATAATTCTGGGGCATTTCGTTATATTCTGAGGTCTGGAAGCGGAGCTTAAAAGCCCTAGGTTTAGTCTTTAACAACCCAAAATGTGCTAAATAGTTTAGATTCATTGTGTGTAGAGGAGTGTGCGTGTACACACACATGTATGTATATAGGTCAGAGGACCCCTTTGTGGGGTTGATTTTTTGTTCCTTCCACCTTTAGAGGGGTACTGGGAATCCAGGTGTTGTTGCCAGGTTTGCACAGAAAGCACTTTCCCCCTCCCCACTGAACCATTTTGCCAACTCCTGGGTACGAAATTTTTAAATTTAAGGAGAACTTGGGTCACAAAAACAATCCTGTTCTCCATAATATAATTTAGTTGCATTAGACCATTTAGTTTCAGCAGTGCTCCAGATTTACTTCATTATACACCAAAATCTATTTTGACATGAGACCAATGAGTGTTTAAGACATAGAAGACCTGGGTGTGGGAAAGGTACTTACAAAAGTGCGGGAGTGCTACTAAGGGCAGGATGGAGATTGGAGAGAGGGTGGGAGCTTATAGTGATCAAAATGTACTTCCCATATGTATAGATGGGATTGTCAAAGGACGAATTCAGTCCAACTTATTTATAAAAAGAGTTTTGAACTCATCTAAAGTAGACTAATGAAACCTTTCTAATACACTTAGGTGAATTGTACTGCTCAGTTACTGTAATTGGGAGAAGAATCTAGAAAGCATAAACCAGCAGCCTCCCAAAAAGCTATCTTTGGCTTCGTCAGTGGAAAGCTGATGTTGGCTATATGTGTTACGTTCTTGGCTACTTGTGGCATGCTATCTGTATTGTTCATTAACTTTCATAAGCCTCAATATTGATTATATTTTTGATTTGAAGGAGTAACTCTTTGCCAGCTTTTATGAATATGCTATTTTTATAACTTGTTTTGCTCTCATGTGATTCTTAACATAAATATTGTAATTATGTGTCTCTCTTTTGGTTTGCTTGACTGGAATCCCCTTCTACTTGGATGACCACAGGTGACCCTAGTATCTTCTGTAGTCTGCCTTTGGGCTTTTTTATAGTGAGTAGCATGGTAATGTTAATCGGAGCAAGGTACATCTCAGGTTAGTTCCTCTTTCAATTAGACAACTTTTATTAGTTAGCTTTAATGTGTTTGTTTGTAACTCAGCAGAAAGCTTTTAGTGTATTTCTTTCTTCCTATGTTAAAAAATCCCAGACATCAATTAGAGGCATAACTAGTTATATCAATTCATCGTTGCGGACAGTTAGAATTTGCTGAAACACTTTTGTCAGATGATTTCTTTGAAGGTCTCCATACTGCTGTCAGCTGTAGCAATGAGCAACAGCAAAAAGTACAAATGTTAGTTTTTTCACTAGAAGGAATTTCAGAATGACTGATGAAAGTTAAATTGTAATGTTGGCATTAACCATCTTGGTTTTAAAATGTGCATAACTTTTCAAGACTTCTGAAAATCTTTGCAGTATGTCTTAGTCGATCCATTCTTCCAAGAATTTTGTTCAGAGCTTGTTAGCTGAGTTCTGTAAAACTCTAAAACTGGGAAAGATATTCAGTTTCTTTTACTTTAGTTAAAACACTACATTTTGTGAAGTCTTTTAAATTATTAGTTAAATAAATTAGGGTTGAAAGAAAATGGAGGTATTCTTTGCACATTAGTTTCTACTTAATATTCATATAAAAGTAATGGTTCAGGAATGTTATGAAATGTATAGTATAGTATAGTATTAATTTAAACATAATTGACATTTGGAAGCTACTTGTAGCCATTCTTTAATTTTTCTTCAGGTTTATATTTTAAATGGAAATTACTTATTTTGAAACATGCTTCTATGTTTCAATTTTTATATTTAGAGGAAAAGCTAGATTAATTCTTGTATTCGATATGATGATGCCTGACCTTGGTTTAAGATATAAAATATAAGCTTCATTCATGTGAAGGAACACGTGCCTATGGAAAGCTGACCAGCATATCTTTAAGTTGGCACCATTAATTTAATGCCATATAGAAGCATGAATCAAAAGTTTTTATCACCACAACATTGGATTATATTTTAAGTAATGAGAAACTGAGTTATTAAAGTTAGATTGTATAAGCTTTTCTGTATTCCTCATATTCAAGCATACTCAGGATAAATTTTTTCAAATCACCTGCTTCTGTACTAACGATACCTTATTTTGGTATTGATGCTAATATGCTAAAGGCTCTGTCTACAAAAACATGTAACAGAAGTAGCAGATATTTCTTCTCTTTTTGCTTCTGAGGGATGTTTGCCATAATAGTCAAAACATTGCCCTGAGAACTTTGACTTTGCAAAGATAAGTACTGTTTTAGAAAATGTTTTATTATCCTGAGTATTTTTGCTATATGATGATGACCTAGAAAAGATAAGGAAAAGACTCATAGCTGAAACCCTTCATTGGTTTTGTTGTGTTTTGTTTCTCTTTTGATACTATGATAGCATGAAAAGTCCTAAACTCTATGGAAACTAAAACTTGTAGTGTGTCTTTAAGCTAAATTATACATTAAATTTCAAAAGTAGTTGACTTCTGAAATGTACATAGTCACCATCTATAGGCCTTCTTTTTGGTGACATCTACTGAGATTAGTTACCAATAGTGGTAATATTTGCTAAGGAGCTGGCCCAGTTACTTTTGTTGCTCCATAACTATTAAGCATCATATAGAAATAACGGATTTGTTATATAGAAAGTATGGAATTAGTAGCTCACAAAATTGAATAGCATTTATTAACTCCTGAAATGCATATATGTCTTATTGCCTATTATGGTTTTTGTCCCCCTTTAGGTATCCCATAAATAATACCACCACATGGATTCCCAAGATGCAAGCTTTTTATATAATGAGAAAATCTGACATTTCTGTCTCATAATGTAACGACGTTATTCATAACCTCTGATTTTTTTCATAAACCACCTGCTGCATGATCCTCCAAGTAGACCTGTGGCTTGAAATAAAGAAAATGCAGTGGAAAGGATGCTCCAGAAACATTTAGTGTTGTTGTTTAACATTGACAGACAGTTAAGGTTGGTCCAGTTACCTTTGGGGCTGACCCCTCCATTGTAATCCTGTGATATTCCCTCTAAGGTCTAGGATGAGTTCATATCCTGTCAATTGGAATCTGTCATCCAGTATATTCAGTTGCTAGTGAACCGGGATTTGATTCTCTTCACGGCAGACATCTGAGGAAGGGGTTGCTATTAACTTCTTCACAATGAGTGGCTTTTTGCTTGTTTGTTTATAACAGATTAAATGTCTTCTTTTCTACATATTAGAAGACCACAACATCACTGAATATTTCAATGGAAACGTCTAAGGAATTAATTAGATAATGATTTGCTGTTCTGATAACTTGAACATTTTCTGAACAGTGTTTGCCAAAATTAAAAATTTTGGGGTGTTTTACACTGTCTCACTAATTATCATGGATTTCTGTCTGAACCTTACAGAATAGAACACTTTCTTTTTCTGGTTATTTTTTTCATCTCTCCTTTTTATATTTTTTATTCTGTACGTATAACATACATGCCTATATATTTTATATACTGAGGGGAGCCCATTTCTAAATTAAGAGCACATTGTATGCAGTAAGTTATAACAGGGCTGCTCTTAAGTGGACTACTATGTATATAGATTTGGGAGAGGAACAAGCTGTATACATTTTTGGGCGATGGTTATGAATATTATTTACCAGGAGAAAATTTTTCTTATACATTTAAAATTAAGTATATATTCAATTTCAATGAAATAAAATGTACTATATTGTGATTTCAACTATATTTCTTATACTGTACCATTTAGTATCTCAGCTGGAAGGAAAAGCAACTGTGGCGTGTAACGGTGAATACTGTTCCCAAACATGAGTGTTAGTCCAAATAAAATTCTGCCTTTGAATTGATGTTTTCCATATTTGGGACCCTATTGAGGAATTGTCATGAATTTACAAAACTAAATAGAAAGAATGTGTGAATAAAGCCAATAATCTCTTTCAAATGTTATTACCTGTTAGCAAGATGTTCTTGTTTTCTGGTGTGATAGAAAACCATCTCTCTTTAATGCCATAACTGACAAAAATTGTCATTGCAAATGCCTTGCAGTGAAATCAGGAACTTTGCAAATATTTTGAATTATTTCTTATAACTCACTAATTTAATTTCCTAACATCAGGTTTTAAAAACATACGTGTTTTATAGTAAAGGAATAATGTAGTAAGAGAATAATGCTGCCTAATTATTTTATTTTTATCAGTTTGGAATAGAAAATATTGATATATTAATAGAAAAAGTTTTATCTGAAGTTGATGGTAGATTCTATTTACTGTTCTTATTATGCTGTTCCTAATTATTGAATCTTCTCAGTTTTGCTAATACGGCTGTCACTTAAGTGGCATAAGTCTCGAAAGGTACTGTGAAATTATTATGGCAGTGATACTTTTAGACCTGGCTTATTTCTATAAAGGCAGGTTGAGCTGATTGTAAATAATTGTGCAAATCTCTGTTCAATAATTTTAAGATAACATTGATTTTTTTACAGAATACAAGATTTATAAGTGTTTGAAATTGTACCCATTGATAATTAATGGTAAATTTACTTAAAATAAATTCATCCCTTATTTCTTATCTGCATTTTTTATTTACAGATGAAAGTTCAGTTAACAGAGATGTTTCAGCAGACACCAAAGGCACCTTTTAGCACTTGTTCACACACACTGAGGAGCTAAGTAAAAGCAGAAGTAGTTTCTGGAATGATGAACATCGTCATCATTCTATTAGGACAGACTAAACAGTTTCTACCTCAGCATTTCCAGAAAACACATTTTCAAGGCCAACGGTCATTATCGGTAAACTCTCACCTGACTGAAACCTACATATCTATAGACATTATTTTTTGCCTCAGCTTCTGTCTGCCTGGGTTAGTCAGTGGGGTCTGACACACCATTGTTCTTTCTTACTAATGCCAACATCTCAATATTTTATTCTAGAATTGATACATAAAATAAGCAATGCATTAATGCTCCTGCACTGGTATCTTTTAAACTTTTTTTTTGAGACAGGGTCTTGCCATACAGCCTTCAGTGCCCTGTAAATTGCTATGTATACCAAGCTGGCCTTGAATTACAGAGATCTGCCTGTTTCTCTCTTCCTACTCCTGGGATAAAAGGCATATGCCATCAGCCCAGAACATCTAGTCTTTTTGAATTTTTCTTGTAGAGTATTAAAATTAAGTAGCTTTTATTTTTTTCTGTCTTTCTCTGTCTCTCTCCCTCCCTCTCTCTTTCTCTGTGTGTGTGTGTGTGAATGTGTGTTTGAGATGTCTTATACACAATAGTCACCTGAACACACAGATCAATCCTCCTGCTTCAACCTCTTGAGTGCACCATCACATCAATCTCTAATCCAAATTATTAAATAGAATAAATCTTAGTAGTTTTTTACTGTTACATTATTCATCCACAAGTAAATTTTGTAATGCAAAATATTTAAATCACCAAAACACTCCTGGAAGAGAGGTTGGTTGAGTAAGCAATAATACAGTCACAAGAAAATGTGTAGCTTTGAAAGAAAATGAGGACACTGTCTAGAAACAAATGGAAACATTTAGAATGATTAGAAAAGCTAGTTATCTGCAAAAGCATTTGTTCAACTATGTTCATGGCAGCATTATTTGTAATAGCCAGAAC